>JAJIBD010027411.1:0-46282 GCA_021461705.1 Cryptotis parvus
AATATCTAGGTAGCTGTACAAAAATTTACCAGGATCCTAATGAACTGTACTTTTGATTTTATTGGGAGATTAGCTCAGGTAATCCACAGACAAGTTCAAGACCCATCCACTCAACAAACCCTAAAAACGAACCTTAGCATATGAGAACGCTAATAAAAATTGCTGAGCAATACTATATAGTATTAAGGAAAAGGGAAGACCTCATGGGATATCTAAAGGTCTGTAGAAATGTCGGGTTGGCCTCCCATGAAACACAGGATGCTATAAAGGCTTATCCCATACAGCAGGAGGATAAGGATGGGGTGAAATGTCGAACAGCTCCAGGGAGAGAAACAATAATCCTCAAAGGATAAACAATGATCAGAGAAACTATACTAATAATCGCAACTCCACCCCTCGGAGGGCCCCACCTGGACCATGCCCAAGGTGCAGGAAGGGAAAACATTGGGCCAGAGACTGCCTCGGTCTCAAGAGGCGGAAGTCAGCCTCAGGCTTCATCTGGACAGATAACTTGCTATAACTGCGGAGGGAAGGAGCACACCCGTAGAGATTGCCCATCTTCTAGAACTATTAATACAGGGCAACATCCTAATAATCCCTTTATGGGAAATGTTACATGGACCCCCTCCCAGGTTCCACAAGCTCCGCAGGCTCAAATAACATCTATGCCTCCCCCAAATGTGGGAAACAGAGTGGGGGGCAGCCCCAGGCCCAGATGAATCCAGGGGCACTCTGCGTTCATTCCACCTGCCCAGTATCCTCCGAATCAGAATCCACAGAATTACAGTCAATAAATACTCTCTGGCCTACCCCATCAGGCAATGGCAGTCTCGATATTCTCTGCCCTAAGACTGTCACAAAATACCCAAGTCAAGATCCTTACATGCTAAAAACAGGGATAAAAGGACCTGCTCCCCAGGTAGTATGGGTTTAATTCAGGGGAGCGATTGGCTGAAATTTAAGGGAATTAAGGTGCATTTCGGACTTCTGGATCCTGAATCTCATGGAGAGATAATACTGTCAATATCTGTGCCAACTAAATGGACTTTTAAAAAAGGGGAACCGCTTGCTAAACTATTATTATTTTTTGAGGATCCGTGTAGTCAGTCCGAACACCCTAGAACTGGTGGCTTAAACAGTACCAACCCTTCTGCCAACTTCATTGTTGGTTATACAGCCACACAGAACCAAGCCCACCAGCCACCTGCTAACTATCTAGTTGGGTACACTACCAGAATTTCGCAGGCCAAGCGGCTGGTTATACCCATCGAAATTTATAAAAGGAAATTCAAAGGCATGTAGGATACAGGGGCAGACATATACATGATCTCCACCAAGTATTGGCCCTCTAACTGGGCCCTAAAGAAAGCATCCCATAGCCTGAGTGGGGTAGGCAACATCTCCTCTTCTCTTCTCCGACAGAGTGCGAGGTGGCTGCCGTGTATTGGCCCTGAAGGGAACGTAGCCATGGTCCAGCCTTATATAGCCCCTATGCCTTTAACTTTATGGGATCGAGACATGCTGGAGCAGTGGGGGCAGTAATTCACATACCTCGTCCAATTCCCCATCAAGCACCTGTTCCAGCTCTCCATAATAAGCCTAACACAGGGAGTAACCCTTTTTAATTGTGGCCGCTGTGGTTAAGCGCCCACCACCTATCCGTATTCAGTGGAAGTCTGACAAACCTATATGGACACCAAAGTGGCCCCTCAATATCAAAAAGTTAGAGGTGCTAACAAATCTAGTGGAGGAACAGCTGAATTTAGGACATATTGAAGAAACGTTTTCAGAATGGAATTCTCCTGTTTTTGTGATACAGAAAAAAATCAGGCAAATGGAGTTTGCTGATTGACTTAAGGAATGTAAATTCTACTATGATCCCCATGGGAGCCCTGCAACCTGGGCTCCCCTCTCCAGCAGCTATTCCTAAAGATTGGCCGCTAATTATCATAGATTTAAAAGACTGCTTTTACAGCATACCTATCCACCCAGATGATCGGAAAAGGTTTGCATTTTCAGTCCCTTCTATTAATCATAAAGGCCCTTTAAGTAGGTTTCAGTGGACAGTATTGCCCCAAGGGATGACTAATTCACCTACAATGTGTCAACACTTTGTTGATGAGGTTTTGCGACCCATTCGTGCTAAATTTCCTGGTGCATACATCATCCACTACATGGATGATATCCTGCTAGCTTGTGATAATTCCAGAGATCTCCAGAATTTATATAATGATGTAATGACAGTTTTACCAGAGGCTGGTTTACAAGTAGCTATGGAAAAAATCCAGATGCAGCCTCCATATGAATATTTGGGCTATGCTCTTGACTGCACTACAGTGCGTCCTCAAAAAAATTTCCATTAGTCAAAAAAGGCTCAATACCTTGAATGATTTTCAAAAACTGCTGGGAGATATCAACTGGGTGCGCCCATCCCTTGGTATTCCTAACTGTGAGCTCAGTAACTTGTTCCACACCCTTGAAGGTGATCCTGCTTTAAATAGCCCAAGGCAGCTAACTCCTAAAGCTCAGAAGGAATTAGACTTTTTCATGGATCAGCTTCAAAAATCTTACCTCTCCAGATTTAATCCCAGAGAAAAGGTATGGTTATTGGTCTTCAACACTCCCGAGTCTCCAACTGCTGCTATAGCCCAGTTATCTGGACCATTAGAATGGGTTTACTTACATAACAAGCAGAATCGTACTGCTATACCTTACCTTGAGATGATAGCCAACCTTATAATTGAGGGAAGATCAAGAACCCAAGTATTACTTGGACATGATCCCCCATGATCCCCTGACCCTAAAAAAGAAATTGAAGCTATTTTACCACTCAGTGAAATCCTTCAGAGAGCTTTAGCAGATTTTTCAGGAGAAATATCTTATCATTACCAAGCTGGAAAAACCTGGGAATTTCTGAAAAGGACACCTTTTTGTAATTTCCACCATTGTCCGCTCCTCTCCCATTCCTGATGCTCCAGTGTATTATATTGATGGTTCCTCATCAGGAAGGGGTGGAATTACAGGTCCTTCATTGACCACTACTGTGCATACAAATTATAAATGCCCAACAAGTGGAACTAGCCACCCTGATACATTTACTATCCCATGTATCTGGCCCATGCAATGTGGTGAGTGATTCTGCATATGTAGTTGGTTTATTTCCTGGAATTGTCACTGCTTCTTTAAATGTCCATAATCCTATAATTCAGGAACTGCTCCATAAACTACAAGATCTCTCGAAAAAATTCCCTATATACATCTTCCACATCCATTCTCACAGCCGACTCCCTGGGCCCATGGTTCATGGAAGCAGCAGATCTCTTGGCAGCACCAGTATTTAAATCAGCTGAGGAAGAGCACCAGACTCTACATACAAATGCCCGCCGCCTTCATGTACACCATGGCATCCCATGGAGACAATCTAGACAAATTGTCCGCAACTGTCCTGTCTGTGCTCCTTTACATTGTTCATCTCATGTGGCAGGAGCAAATCCTCGAGGTTTACAGACAAACCAATTGTGGCAGATGGATATAACTCATACTAACTTATTTCTCAACAAACCTTTCCTTCATGTGGTCATTGATACTTATTCTTGGTTCATATGGGCTGTTCCTATGACGTCTGAAAGAGCTAAATCTGTTTGTTCATTTTTACTCCAGTGCTTCTCCGTCATGGGTATTCCCCATACCATAAAAACAGATAACTGATCCTGCTTACACCAGCAAAACCTTCAAATCCTGTTGCGAGGAATGGCAGATCAAACATATTACAGGAATTCCATATAATCCACAAGGACAAGGAATTGTTGAATGTGCTCACAGAACGCTTAAAATTCAGTTATTAAAGCAACAAAAAAACAAGTATGCCTCCAATGGATTCTTTAACTTTAACATTATTCACCTTAAACTTCTTAAATATACCTCAAGGAGATCCCTATACCGTGGCTGAACTTCACTTTCAAGAAGATATGCAAACTCAAAAAACAGTCAATTCACCTATCTGGGTGAAAATTGATGATAAATGGATTGCAGGTCACCTCCTCATTCGGGGAAGAGGTTATGCTTTCATTTCTACAGATGATAACCCTGCCAAGAAACTCTGGGTTCCTCTGAGACTTGTTAAGACTAGAATTCTCCAAGAATCAGAAAACAACTAATTCTTTCAATATAAAGTCTTAAATTTTAAATTGCAAGTTGCTGTTTAAACCTCCTGGATTGGTTCATTTTAATAATGATCTTGTTTTGCAGTCTGTGATCATGGTTCATGTCTAATATCTTGCTTTACAGCCTAAATGCTTTCTTTCTTATGAAAAAAAAGGGTGGAAAAATGGGTAGACTCCGAGCGGTAGTGCTCAATGTCAAAATGTTTCAAGGATTAATGTTAAGAGTTTCCTTTTTTTAATGTTTTTGCTCACAGGTATTTGCAGAAAAAGAACTTGGATGCTGCAGAATTCCTTCTATGATGCTCGAGGCTTTGGACTCTGATCACAGTGCTCATTACAAAAATGTCTGCTAAATCAATGAAAAATTGTTTTTCTAATGATTCTGTTCACAGGATAAGATATTGGAATGCAGTAAACTTACGCTACAGTGCTCAATACTCTGAGACTCCTAAAACAGTGCTCACTAAAAATTTAATAATTTGCAAAAAATAATTTTTCCAATGCTCTATTCACAGGAAAAGACACTTCCTCACCATCATTTGCCGGCTTTATATTCATGAAGCACTTGATTCATTACCATTTATCACCCTAGATGGGTCATATATAAAGCTGTAAGATATTGATCAATCAAATGTGTGTGTGCGTGTGTGTGTGCGTGTGGTGGCCACCATTATGCTTGTGATTAATGTTGTGTCTATGTTATGTCTCAACTACTACCTTCTCAATTTCTGACCACTACAACCCTCTATTAAATTCATCAGCTCCACTGCTGATCCATTACTCATCAATTTTAAAATCATCAATTCTCATACTTATTTCCCTGCTCCACCCGTGTTGGAGCTTCTTTGTGTTCTTCTCTCCATCCCAGACTTGGATCCCTGCCCAGGCTTAAAATCTCTATTTGTGATTAATCTCAGAAAGTGTTTATGTCTTGCCTAAAAATTAAGCTACAAGTACAGTTACCGGTTCCAGTGTTCCCTTGCTGAAAAAGCCCTGCAAGACGCCCACACCGATGTTCCGGACACCTGTTCCAGCACTCAAGACTCCTGTTCCAGAGTTCGAGATATTACACCGATGTTCTGGACACCTGTTCCAGCGCTCAAGACTCCTGTTCCAGATTTCGAGATTTTTGTTCCAGTGTTCCTGAGACCCGATCCAGTGTTCCTGACAATTCAATGAGTTCCTGATCGCTGCTCTCCAGACACTCATACTCATATGTTTACCGTTATTGCTGTTCCAGAAGTAGCCCCACAGACTTTGTTCCAGACACCCGACTTTACATAAAATATAGCAAATTGACTCTCACAAATTATGGACAGTGCAAACTATAGTCCGTTATAATCAGACATCTAGAAACACTTTGTCATGAACGTTGCTTTGGGTCCAAAAACAAGTTAGGATCCTAAAGTAACATGTACTATCATTTTGTAATTGGAATTGTTTTTTCTTATCTTAATCTACCGTATGTTACTAAATATTTTGTACTTTTTCAATTTTTATTAGTAAACTAATCAAAGGGGACTTGTTGCAGGACTCCTCTAAGAGCCCCTTTTCTCTACCCTATGGAGGTTGTTCCAGGTGGATCTTGGCTCAAGACATTAGCATATAAAAAAGACATTGGGTGAGGTGCTGGGAGAAATTACCTGAGGGCATTTAACCTTTCCTGCCAGGGGAAGTTACATTTGGCTTGCAGCTCCTCCCAGCTCTGCTGGGAGGCTTTGAATTAGCTCTGGGTCCCTTGTACATTTCTATAGAGCTATTTTCCTGTTTTCATCTCTAGATAGCCCAGCCCAGAATGGGCTGGGCTGGGGAGTTTCGGCGGATTTCTGGCTATAAGATAAGCTGCAAGAAGAAAGAAGCTCTCTTTTTCCCCCTTTGCCATTTCCGCTTCCCTTGGTGTTTTGCTTCTCCATTCTCTCCATCCTCTGTTGGGCCTCAACACGTGGTGGCAGCCATCTTGGCCTGCACCTGGCTGGGGCCTAGCTGGGAACCCAGAGTCCGGAGGTTTTCCCTGCTCTTGGATTGTTTATTGGAACCTGTAATAGTAACGCCCTTTTAAAACTGCATCGGATTCCTGAGTTTTCAGCCATTCCTTGCCAGCTTCTAAGGTAGAAGGGAATTTGTTTCCCGGCACTGTTGGGGACCCTGGTGGAGCTCCCCGACAGTCCCATGTGAAAAAAAAAGAAGCAGAACTGTTGCTCACATGATTCTTAAAAGTTAACTCAAAATTAGGCCATAATCCACAAAATACATTGTCGAAAACAGCCAAAATTCTCTAGGGTGTGAGCATCAGATGTGACTTAATGATTTGACTCAAGAAGCAAAGAAAACAAAAAAAATATAAACTAAAAAGAAATACATCAATTTAAAAAGTGTTTTAAAGAAATGTGAACCACAATAAATAGACAACCCACTGAGTGGGGGAAAACACGTGCACATTAATCATTAGATAAAAGTTAATGTTCAAATATATAAAACACTCAAAAGACCCATCAAAAACCAATCCCCATCAGGAATTATCAGAAAGTCTTGAAACATTCAGTACTAGCAAGGATATGGTGAAAATGGAACTCTATTCATGATGGTGGGATTATCATTTGACTGGCCCTCTACTAATGAGAATATGTAAATGTCTCAAAAACAAGAATAGAACTGCAATATGACCCAGCAATTTCATTTCTTGGCATCTGCCCTCCAGAAACATGAACAATAGCTTTATTAAAGATGTCTGCATTTCTTTGTTATGGCAATTAGCAGAATAGCCAAGCCTAATGTTTAACAACAGAAAATTGTAAAGGTACATGTATTACACAAGGGAATACACTGCACCTATAAAAATTCATGGATTTAGGTAGTTCAGGCAATGTAGGTAGAATTGGGACTACTATGTTAAGTAAAATAAGTTAGAGGGAGAATGATTATCAGATGTCTCATATATCAGTGGAATTGAGGAACTAGTATCAAACAATGATAAATCTGTGATCTTAGATTACGAATCTTATAAACAGTAGGAAAAGAGATGGAAGAGAAAGGAAATCACACTAAAATGATATAGGGACACTTGTTGAAGTTCACAGGGCACAATGGTGGTAATGGGGTCCAGTAACTTAATATATCGATATCGTAAACCTTAACATTGTCGTTAACAACAAAAATATAAGAAATATTTGATAAAAATGAATTTTGAAAGTGTATCTGTTGTAGCATTTACTATTAATGGGAAATAAATGATAAAATATAGTTCTATTAAGTTTATATATTGCTTATTAATAAAATATATTTGTGATTAAATAAATAAAAGGAAAACAAAATTTAATTACATTTCAATTAAAATTCAAGGAATATTAGTTTGAGCAGGCAGTAATCTATTTGGTGTAGAGCATAGAGCATATTTTCTCACACTGGCAGTTCTCAGGAATCCCTTCTGGCTCTGTGCTCATGTATCACTCCTGGTGTGCTGTGGGGAATATATACAGTGTTATGCATGGGACAAATGTTAGTCAACATTTGTGAGACAAGGACTCTGCCCTCTATGGCCCAAAAAGAGCATCAAACTTTGGGACTCGGAATGGAGTTTTGGGCCCTGCCCTTTCCTCCACCTCCATGCCAGTTGCCCCGGAAGAGAGAGACCCACCCACACCAGATTCAGCTAATTTGCAACCCCGGAAGAGATCCAGACCCATCCACTTCAGACCCACAGCTACGCTGCTCGGCCGGCCTCATGTGGAAGCAACCCATGGATGACCTCCCAGTAAGGGGCTCGACCAGCCCCTGGCTGAGTCCAACATTGCTCCAAGGGTTTGCTCTCATAAGCGGGGAGAGACCATGCTGGTCGTACTCGGAGTGGAGTTTTGGACCCTGCCCTTTCCTCCGCCTCCATGCCAGTTGCCCCGGAAGAGAGAGACCCACCCACGCCAAACTCACAGGTCCCTTGACGTGTGGCCACAAAGTGGCCGAGCGATATTTTTAGAGGATGCTGATTTTAGCATATGGTTCTTCCCAAGTTCTTTCACATTTATACATAGTAAACAATTCTAGACAAGGTTTAACTGATACCAGTAAGCCTAGCAAGAAGCCAGAGCAAACCACACATCATGCAGTCAGTCATTCTCAACATCCAAACTTCATAGTTCTTCAGAGCTCCATCCAAGAGAAAACCTGATCCTTTCCCCCTTTAAGTTTCATCAGTAAATGCTCGAGTTGAGAGCCTTCTACTGAGACTATACCACCTACACGGTAAAGCCTAGAAAGCTACCTGTGTTTTAATTACCAGTTATGCCAAAAAACTAGTAACAATTATGGACCTCAGTTTCATGACCCGAAGAATGGTTTGGGGCTACTCCTGTCCCTGGACAAGTAGATGCCTTTGAGTTACACTTGCTTGTGACAGGACTAATGGAGATGTTACTAGTGCCCACTCAAGCAAATCGATGAACATGGGAAGACAGTGATACAGTGATACAGTGATCAATGACAAATTTTATAAATTTGTTAGAACTCTCCCTCATGGACTGAAGTATAAAATGAGAAATATAAGAAAAGAATCAAGTTAAATTATTAGTCTTTTAATAGTACCTTAGGCACTCATACTTCATCCCATATTGAGGAAAATAAATATTGTTAAAGTTATCTAATCACAGTAATGAAAGTAATTATAGATGCATTAACATTATATATTTGATCGACTTGAAAGGACGTGCAAGAAGATAAGACTATGGCCTGCAGAATTAGGCAAGAATAGTGACAGTCTAGCCATGTGCTTATTTGTTATTGTAGACTATAAGAGAAGATCACACGTAAGAGAAGTTTAATACTCAGGTGATGAATGCAAGAGAGTAGATAAGTGGTGCAATTATTTAAAAGTAGGAATTTGAAGTAAAAATATAACAAACTTACTAGAAAATTTATGTTTAGGTAGACAGCTCAGACAGTCCTATTATAAGTTGATTATTTCTATATTTAACTACAGAAATGGTATGTGAGAGGAATCACTCTCAATATCATTAGTTCATAAATGGACAGGCTGTACAAAATATGACAATAACGGCCTTCTTTATTTCATGCAGTGCAGAAATACCCACGGAAGATATGTTTGCCCCACTGTTGAAGTATTCACATAGGTTCCCAACACCTTGTCATATTGTGAATATAGAAAGTAATAATAAATTAACTCCAAAGAAAGCCCAAGTAAAATAGTTCACATTTTTCTTCTTAATTGAAACAGAATATCCAACATATAGCTAGGGTTTTTGGTTGTTGTTAAGCAACATGTTTATTAGTCATTTATTTAAAAATATTTAGCACAAAGATATCCTATGTAGAAAGATAAAGCATAATTATCACATCAATTTTCATTAATTTTTTAAAAAGACATTTCTCAAATTGCAGAACTGTACAGACACAAACATGAAAAACACCAACATTACATTTAAAAATATTGCCAAGCACATTTTACCTTAATAAAAGTAAAATTAAACTGGTGATTTTAGAAATCCTTTTTTGTTATATGCACATTCCATTTGAAGAAAAATGATTTTGTTTCCAAGGAGGAAACTAAAATTCAATAAATATTTAAACCTAGCTGTGTTAAGTGGATAAACAATGACATAAGAATTATATCAGGAAAGAACTTAAAATGGACAGGAATTTTTATTGCAAACTATTTGATTTGCAATTTAATTGATTTGATTGAAGTAATTTAGTTGCCTTAAATAGTTGTTGCTATTTTATAATTTTTGAGTTACTTTTAATTATTTATAAATAAAATCTATGTATTATAATCTACATAATACGCCTCCCAAAGATAAGAACTTAGAAGGGTAGAAGAGCAAATACCAAAAATGATATGTAGACCAATATGAGAGAAATAATAAAATAATGTGACTCCAACAAAATTCATTATTATTTAAATGACATTCCTCCAGAACTTTACACAGAAAAGTTGCAGAAATGAGCTATACAAATATGAAATGAGCTATACAAATATACAAATTTCCTATACAAATGTAAAAATTACATAGATATAATCACATACATTGATAAGTTCTATGAATGTATTCAAATAACAGAAGAATTTAGAAAATGTGTCACTGCTTATATGAAAATGCTAAGAAAATCTGGTTTATCAAAACAGGACCTTAAAAAGTCTATATAAGTATACGATTATGCTTCAAAGAGATTTAGAATTTGGCACAAAAACACAAGAAAAATAATGTCATCTGATACCTCCAGTAGAAATGAGTAGTCTCTTAAGAAGACAGAAATAACTGAGATGATCGAGAGAAAATCTAGAGTAGGTAAGGTTCTGTAAGAGTCATAAGGTGACATTATAGGTTTTAATATAAGAAAGTTGTTTCAGAAATATTTAAATTGTATCTCCATTATTTTAAACCTGCATCTAGGGTTGAATGAATATTTGATGAAATTAATATTTCCATGCACTCAATTGTTATTTTTGACCATGATTGCCATATGACATGATTTGCATTTATAACATAACAGGCTAGATTAAAATTTATCTAATAATCTTAGAATCACAGCTCTTAATGATATGCCATTCAGAGTTGTATAGCATCAATAATTGTTTATGCTAAAATCATTAAAGTATTGTTTCTCAAAAAATTATTTCTGAATTGCCAAATAAACACACACATTGCTGGAAACTAAATTGTTGTCTCTACACACCCCTAATTCAAATGATAAGTTAACTTCTCAGAGTATGCTATTTGGAGACGAGGCTTTGGAAAGTAATTAGGTTTAGTTGCAGTCATGATAGTGGGGACCAAATTAGGGAATCAGTTGCTCCTGGAAGAGACACCTGAAGTTAGTGCATTCCTTTGGCTCTCTAATTCTCTCGCACACACACATTTGTTTCCCACCCATCCATATGAGGTGACATTTCCTCATATTAGGAGATAGTGATGATGTGAATATCTGCAAGACTAGAATACAACCCTAAACAGATAACTGGTTAGACTGGTATCTTGTTCTTGGATCCCCTGCCTCCAGAAATGTGAGAAATTCCTTTTGTTTTAATTCATATATTCTCTTGAAACTTAAGCTTTCCAACACAAATAGAATCATTGTAAAACTTCTCAGGCAATTCACTGATCACCTCTCTCCATGTGAGTCCCTAAATTTTTATTGATTTTACATTATATGCATGACAGACATAAACAGAAATGTTTACTGAATGTTTAATTGATGTCTTTTAGATCCTCTACATGTTTTACCAGATTTAATCTAGGTAATATATAACACAGGGCCGCAGCCAGCAGGTAGGGCTTTGTGAGCGCGCCGGGTAATCCGGCGCGGTGACCCAAAAAAAAAAGCAAAAAAATATATATGACACAGTTATCTATGGAAATTATTTCAAGACTATTTTATTTTTAAAAATTAAAGAAAATGTAAATATTTAGGAGTCTCCTAAGTAGTATACATGTATAACTAACTTACTTCTGGTAACCATGATAGACAAGGACGTTTTGACAAATCTGTTTGATGTCTTTTCTGAAGGATAATCAATAATTATTTCTCTTTTATTGTCACAAGTAACACAATTACTGAACTACAACGACTAATCTCACTATTATTATCCTCTAACACTTTACTGAGATAAAAAATGGCATTTTTATGTTAAATGTACAGTAGGATGTCAAAAAGAGGTGTTTTTTTTGTATAAGACTAGAATTGACACTAGATTTATTAAGAGATTAGATTTACTAAGTATTACACACAGTAAAGTCAACTGCATGCCAAAAAAACATAAAAATATTTTTGCATCTAGTTGTTATTAAAGTAGAAAATAAGTAAACTAGAGAAATAATTTCAGATTTTAACTTACAATTGATACATTAGAATAGGAAATTAATTTGCTCTTCAGTACTTTTGTTTGTTCAGTTTCTTTCCAGTTTCATGTATAAATGAATTATATTAATATATATCACAGTAAAAAAAACCAGCTTAAAAGAATGTATCAGTGTATGAATAATAAATGAAAAAATTACTAGCTATTATTCTTACAAAAATTAAATTATAAAGAGTCATTATATGCATATAAAAATGCCACATTGAACGAGGCAATCATACTCTACCCAAACCGGTAGCACCCTCTTCAATTCAATCAATTCAATGGGTCACACAGTGGTGACTGACAAGAAGGCATTTTGAACTCCCATGCCATCAGGAGATTTGGCTCCATGGGTCATCAGTTCTTGAATTGTCATCCAATTGTCCAAAATTTTCTTGTTTCTTTTTTCATCATCTTTCGGTGACTTAGTTCAATGATGTTGATTTCCTTCTTACCCTCGCTACCACTCTGGGGGTTCTCCTTGAGACACTCTAACCTGCTCCGCATCATGAACTCTCTGCGACGACGCTGCTCCTTGGCACGGAGCAGGTGTTGCTTTCTCTCTTCTTTGCTCCAGTAACGCCCCATTTTCATTTCGCTTATAGTGTCATCGTCTGTTGTCATACCACTCCGCTGTTCCTTGATCTTTAAGGCACGTTCTTTCAGAATTCGATCTCTCACTGGTCTCTTGGTTATGTACCGTGTCCCATCACTCCTAATTTTCACCTTCCATTCCATCTTGGGTTCTGAATTCTTCTGAGACTCTTTGCAAATGCTCACCAAGCTGAACTGACTCTGAGCATACTCAACTGCAGATTTCTGTTGAATTAACTGCATGTAGCTTTGATAATGTCTAGCATGTACGGGAATGTTTGCATATCTGGATGAGGAATTGTGGTAAGGTGAGAGGTAAGGGATTTGTTCACTACCTATCTTCTGTTGATCTGAAAGCATGCTGATTTCTGAAATCTTCTTGCCTTCACCACTGCAGCCGTGTTCAACGGTTTTGCGCTTGGTGAAAGTTGACTCATTACTGCTCTGTCCAGAAGAGGACTGATTGGCAACCATTGTGCCTCTCAGGTTTTTCTTATTGGTGAGGTTAATCATCCTTGGAAGTGAACTATCAGGTGAACAGTCCACAGCCAGGGAATGCTTCTACAGCTTTCAGCTGTGTTGTAAGCACTAGAACTGTCTTTATCTGATTTTTCTGGATATTCAACAATTCCATCTAGATTTTTGCTTTGCATATCCAGGCTGGTATTATAATTTTGAAAAGTTCCATCATGCAACGCACAGATCTTCCCATACTCGTCTGTGACTTTCTGGAGTCTGTGAGCCTGCATGATATTCTGACATTCAAGTTCAATATTTCTTAGTTCTTCATTAAGTAACTGTAACTCATGCTCTACTCCCACTTGTTCCCCTTTATGACATTCTATTGTACTGCTTGAGGAATAAAGATCATATTCTCTGTGGTTTTGAATCTTGCATTTGAGTTCTAATAGCTGCCCGAATCTTTCACAGTCCTTGTCAGAGTTATCAAAGCAATCTGAGTTGAGGTATTCACCAGACTCAAAACTCTCATTGCACTGAAGTTCAACATTTCCTAGAGGGTGCTGGCTCTGTTTCCTCTCTCTCCTGCTCTTCAATGTGCTGTTGCAATTCTCATTTGCATTTTCCTGCTCTGAACTCTCATCATTTCTCAAGCTTTCATCGGTGCGTCCAACTCCACTGTCTTTCTCCTGGTTATTGGATGAAGACGTCGCAGTGTCTGTTGTGCCCTCTTCGTCTTCTTGTTTCTTTGGCTAAGAAAACAAAGTAAAATGAAAGTGTAATCATTTTAGAAAATTCTGATGATTGAAAAATCTTGCTTATAAAAATAAACTGTAGTTCCCGGAAAGTAAATAATTTTAGTATCGATTGCAATTTTAGAAATAAAGCTCATGGCAACTTTTTATGTAAAAAAATTGGGAAAATAAAAGATTTTAAATATGGCTGTTTTATGATGGGATAAATAAAACAATGCATTTAAACAAAGGATTCTTGTTTTATTTGGGAAATTAAAATAGGATTGTATAAATGAGGTGACAAATTGACTATCATTTTCTGAGGTGAAGTACATTACAAAGACAAAATATTTGTGTAATTTTTATCAATATGGAGCCCTACATTTCAGAAGTTCAGTAATTATTATATTTTCCTGAACTCAAATTCAGAGGAAACATTTTTAGGTCTGGTAGTATAGTGATGATGGTAAGTTAAAACTAACAAAGTTAGTAATAAGCTCTGTATTTTATGACTTTTAAAATTAGTTCTGCTGCCATAGAGGCAGGCTATGGGAGGGGAGAGGGAATTGGGGACATTGGTGGTGGGAAATGGGCACTGGTGGAGGGAGGGGTGCTGGAACACCTTGTGGCTGAAACCCCCAAACATGAACAACGTTGTAATTGTATATCTCACGGTAATATAATAAAATATTAATAAAAAAAAATAAAATAAAATTAGTTCTGCAGCAAGAAACTTCTTTCTATATATGTAAAATTTTTTGTTTCAGATAATTTTAGATTAGTAGTTATAGAGAATTAGTTCTGTGGACAAAATTTCATTCTTTAGGTGAGAAAATTTAATATCAGATAATTTTAACTTTCTTTTTCTTTTCTTTTTTTCAAATAAAGGCCTACCAGTCCATTATCCTGTCCTTGTTCCAGGATTTCTTGTATATCACAGATGCAGTAATGGAACATGTGATTTGACCACATGTGTCTTCAAATCATGTTGCTTACAAAGAAAAATGCTGTCTTAAGTTTCAATTAAGTTTACTAAAATATTTTCTTATTCATACTTGCTAATTGCATTCACAGTAGATTTTTATTCTTTTGAGAATAAAATGACAGTTCCCATTAATATATAAGAAACATTAATTTACGAGCATTAATATAATATAAAATACCTTATGTAAAATATGTACATATATGTGCAGTTATACATAAATATACACTTGGGGCCGGAGCGATAGCCCAGTGGGGAGGGTGTTTGCCTTGCGGCGCAGCTGGCCCATGCCAGCCCGGGTTCAATCCTCGGCATCCCATATGGTCCCCCAAGCACCGCCAGGAGTAATTCCTGAGTGCGGAGCAAGGAGAAACCTCTGAGCATTGCGGGTGTGACCCAAAAAAGCAAAAAAAAAAAAAAAGAAAAAAAGAAAAAAATATATATATACACTAAGATTCATTCCCTTGAAATTTTTGACTCATATGTAGTTCTTTCTTTGTAATATCACTCATTAAAATAATATCACTTTTAAAATAATTGGATGACGGAATGCAATATTTTTAAGGAGGAATATGCAGCTCAATGGGAATATGCAATCTAGAGTATAATCTAGAAGGAAGGAGTGCAGGGAAGGGGAGAAGAAACAGGAGCAACAGGGGGCAGATCAGGGGATTAAGGTACAAAGGTAGGGTTAAGGAATGAGAGTCAAATACCCAAATAACAGAGTCAACAATAGTAAAGTCAAGAGGTTCAAACTCTACTGAATGAAGGGTATGAGAAAGAACTCAGGAACATTGGTGGAGTGGGGATTGACACTAATGGTGATGTCGGTGCTGCAATATTTTATATCTAAAATTTAACTATGCATAACTTTGTAAATTATATTGTTTTAATTAATTTTTTAAATCACGTTTTAGCACATCAATCATCATACATTTCTACATAAATTTTTTCAGTTTGATTACTATATTTATATATATATTGTCTTTGCACAAATATTTTCCTTATCAAGCATGATTATAGTGTTAAATATAATTAAATTTGGTAATAATAAAGGAATAATAAAAGGGTACTGCAAAAACAGTACATTAGGTAAGGCACTAATGGCATGTTGCAGACCTATATTTAACACAAAACACAAAACCAGGAGTAAATCCTGAGTTCAAAAGATGTTACCCCAAATAAAAAAAATACCAAAGGACAGATGAAAGTTCTTCTTAAATGAGTCTGGAAGTTTCTCCAAATTATATATGTTAGTATTTATAAAACCACTACTAGCTCTGCTTATTCCTGGCTCTGTGCTCAGAAAGACTCCTGCAAGTGATTGAGGGATCAGATAAAGGGCTATGGTATGAACCTATGTCAGCTGTGTGCAAAACAAGCACTTGGCCTGCTCTGCTACCTCTCCAGCCGCTGCTGGATTAATTTATTTTTCCACATTAGAAATGGTAAACCAATATATAGCACAACACACTGGAGAAAGACAAGCACAACCTGTATTGTGCTATGGGATTCTCAACGTTAACCCTATTTTTTCATCATGATTGTTAAAAAACATGGTAATGTAGGTTTTGAATATCACTGATAAAAATTAATGTTAAAATAAAGGCAACTAATAATTGAAAAATTTGTTGCATGCCATTATTCTAAACACTTCAAGATGATGTTGGTAATATACATTTGAGTTTATATACTTCATTGTTTGCAATGACATTTTTCTAGTGATGAGCTGAAATAAAAACAAGGTGAATGGTTATTGATAGCTATATTTTACCTGCAGTACAAAATAATGGACAAAGTACACCATAGTTGATTGTATACAGTGTACAAGCAACCACATAACAAAGGTTACATTAACATTATACTTCCATAAACTTAGGTGTTATTTAGTGATAACTGCGAATGTAAACCTATATATTACTGAATTTCTTTCTTTTGATCATTGGTTTATTAGAAAATGTGAAAATTAAAGTTTATTACCACACTCAAAGTTAGAAATCCTAGTTTTTAAGTTAATGTTTTTCTATATTTTGTAATTATCCTATGGAATTATTATAGTGACATAAATGTTTTACCAAGATATTAAAATAGCACTTTTTAAGGGCAAAGGACTTTTCTTGTTTTTGTTTTCTTGCCATATCTGGTAGTTTTCAAGGCTGATTCTTGACTCTGCACTCAGGGTTCATTCCTAGTGGGACTAGTGGGAACATATGGGGTGCTGTGAATCAACCCCTGGCTGCCGTCATACAAGGCAAGCACCTTACTTGAAATGCTATTACTCTAGCCCAAGGGTGAGGAACTTCTAAAGTTTCTGTACTTATCAAAATGTTCAGTATCATGGTGAAAAAAAAATAATTTCACAAAATGAGATTCTAATCTCAGGGACATCCTATGTTACCTCAAAATTTCTAAAATTTATAGTGTATCTAATGAATAGGCAACATTTGAAGCATTATCACTTCGCCTGGATACAATTTCTTCCTTCTTTATTCCAAATTTCTCCTGCATATTCTGTAACAATTTGCACTTTCATTTAAGAGGCAATAGGCTGGAGCAAGGGCTTGCTTGCTAATAACCATTACCAATAACAATTATCTTTACCTTTGCCTCATGTTGCAGTTATAACAAGAATTTCCTTCTGTCCTACTCATTGGAAAAACAATCATGGGGAGCAGAGTGTTATAACTGAGCATAGCCTGCTATGTTGGTGTTGAGTAGTGAGACCATGTGTGACCAGTACAAAGTATAGCATGCATGACTATGTTGATGCTGTAGTTTGTAACCTAATGACTCATTTAATATAAGGACACATTATTATAGAATGCTAGAATTTTAACATGTTTTATAATTCACTTCTGTGAATTTTCTGTAAAAATTATGGGATATTCAAAATTTGTCATGATTTAAATTTTTTTATAGCACTAGAATAGAAAGATTGTAGAGTGTGCACGGTGCTTGCTTTGCATGTGATCAGCCCTGGTTGGATCCTCATCTCTCTATATGATCCCCATAAGCCCAGTTATGAGTTACTCCTGAGTTCAGAGCCAGGAATAAGCTCTAAGCACAGTCATTTCAGCCCCAAACAAAGCAAACAAACAAAATCTGTCTTTTATGTTATAGTTATAATTAATTGGAAATATGATATTAATTAAACAAATCAGCAAACTGACAACAGAAGTGTTAATAACATTATGTGAGGCTGATAGGCAATTTTAAAAAGTCTAAGGTACATTGATCCAGTATTTATCTAAAAGGAAAATAACACTACCAGAAATGAAGACTTTGAAGACACAGTCTGATGCATACTAAACAATGGAATTTTATTTGTTGTGGATTAAGTGGAGGCAGTAACTTGTTAATTCTTCTTTGTGTTCTCAGGATTGACTGTGATAGTTGAAACATTAGAGGCTCTGATTTTCTTTGCTGTTGAATGAATATGTGATTTTAATGTATTTATCTATTATCTCAAATGGAACTATTTAGGGGCATAAAGTGGTAATTATTATACAAAAACAGATAAGTTTAATGATTTATATCATGCTGTCACTATCCTGTACCAATTATGCAAGTAGGCATACTAATGACTTAAAAATTAAAATTACTCTTATGAAAAAGTTAGTATATAAAATGCAGTTGTAAAAAAAAGATGCAGCTGTTTTCCTTGGTAATATCCCAGCTGGCATATTGACAAAACGCATACATTTTTATTATTTAATATGCATTGTGTTAAAAATACTTGAGCTAGCATTTGAATACTGCAGTATCTTGTTGACAGTGATCCTAAGATTCTCAATTTAGAAATAATTTTAATAGAAAAAATACGATCCACTACTTTATTTGAGAAACTTAAAAAATATTATTGACAAATTTCCTGGCCTGCCATAGAGGCAGACTGGGGCAGGGGAGAAGGGAATCTGGGGACATTAGTGATGGAAATGTGCACTGGTGGAGGGATGGGTGCTGAATACTGTACGACTGAGACCCAATCACGACAATCAAGAACAGTTTTGTACTTGTCTATCTCATAGTGATATAATAAATATTTTTTAAATTATTGTTCAAGAGATTTGGGAGGGAGGCTTTGGGCCACATATGGCTGTGCTTAGGGATCAGTTCTGGCATTGCGCAGGCGACCATATATAAACTGGGAATTGAACCATATTGAAGGCAAGTGTTTTACCTGCCTATCTGTTCAGTAAAATGTTTGATTTGAGTTTGCAGAAATTTTCTATTGTCTCATTACACAATTTATTTTATCTATGGTTATACATTTAGAAAGGAACTAGAAGATTTCAAAAGGTGAAGTTCAAAGTATTGTCACTACCTGCTCTACCTCTTTGGCAGTACACTGCATTGCTTCATTATATTCTTCTAACGTCTCCAAATTTAACTCCTCCAAGAATTCATTCCTTTCATCTTCCAACCAGACTTCATCCAGCTGCAAAATAATATGTTAGTGCATTATACTAGGTTAGCGATAATTCATGAAAAAATTAGGATAAATTTAATTGGTGATACCTGACTCATTTCTTTAATCACAATGATTATTTTCAGAAGACTTGCCTACAATAGTTTGCGTCTCAGAAGGACGAAAAGATGATTGAAAGAAATGGTCCAGGAGAAACTGTCAGACTGGAATCTACCACAATTGTGTGGGGGCAGAGATTAGGCAAGACAGCAAAGGGATCAGTCTGCCAATAATAGTTGAAAATGGTAATGCTAAACTAGAATTGAGTACTGAAAGTAGATAAAGGTATATGCATGATAACCCATCAATATATGTTTTGCAAACTGCAATGTGAAAAAGTAGAGAGAGAGAGAGAGAAGTGCCTGCCATAAAAGCAGGTGGGTGGAGTGGGGAGGGAAACAGGGGACGTTGGTGGTGGGAATGGGGAAATGGGCACTAGTGAAGGGATGTGTGCTGCACCACTGTATGACTGAAATGCAACCATGAATGTCTTTGTAATTTTCTAACCCACGTGATATAATAAAAAAGGACTCCTATGCCTTTTTATCCTTTCTGAAACAGTGCTACAGACTTTCTCCCAGAACAAAGTAGATACAACAAAAAACAGTAATGTCTTTCAAATAAATATACGGGAAAATACTGCATAAGCACAACTACTACACTCATTATCTTCAACAGTTCTCACATTAAAAAACTGCATTTTTTATTTTTAGGTGGCTGGCTACCAAATTAACAAGTAGGTTGCTTGCTACAAATATAGAAATCATTTATTTTACATAAAAAAGAAAAATCATAAAAATTAGAAAAAGCATAAAATAAAATTGTTTTCTTCTCCAAAAAAATGAATTATAAAACATTTGTATTCTGATTCATTTTTCAGGCACAACCCCAAAGAAATTTACCTTAAATATTGCATCAAAGGGTAGCATAATGGTGTAGAGAACAGAAGATTTTGTTTGTATATGTTGATTGAAGTTATTCTTGTGGAAATATTTATTACAGAAATGAAGCTAAAATATATTGACTTCCAGATAGATAGTTCATCATGCAGCTGTCGGAGATTCTATCACTGACACAATAATGATCCCCTGAGCACTAACAGGAATGATTTTTGGCAGAGCTGGAAGTAAGCCCCGAATACTGCTGAATATAACCCAATAAAAATAATTCTTATACTTTTCCTCAATGAGTGAGGTGAAAAATTTGTTAATATGGTAAGTGTTGACAGTCTATAGAGATCATTTAAATCTAGTTTATATATTCATCAACAGTATTTAGAGAATTACCTTCAACAAGCAATATAGAATAGATTATTCAGTGTATGCTTGGAACAGGCTCAAGCAGAGGTTGAGAAAATAAGTGAAGTCCGTAGGTGCAGTGTTGGTGGGTTTGGGGCTGACTAGTAGAAACCCACTACATTCTAGAAACTCCGAAAGTGAATGCAAGAACAAAAATCAGCCAGATTCTCGCAAAAAAAAAAACTGAGAAAAAAGTCATGACTTTACCAATACCATTCCGATATAAGGTCTGCAATGGTCAATATGATTGGTGCCGGCTAAGAGAGCAACATGGGGATGGAGATAGGTGGGAAATGAGGGTCTTTCTTTGGTGGAGGTGGGTGCACACTGGTGGTGGGATTGGTGTTGAATGATGATCTTTCTAACAATTGTATTGTGAAAAACTAAATAAATTGAAATTTATTGCAATTTTTATAATTGTCCAAATTTTGCATTCTATAATCTCCTTTAACTTTCATGGAGCTGCAAATGTCAGTCTGCAGAAGAAATTACTTAAAGTTAGAAATAGTTTCCTTTTATAAGCATATTTAAGGTTTTCTTAGTCATATCAAAGCACAATATTTGCTAACACTAATATAGAGAATATGAAACAAATCATTTTCATTATTTTCTTCTTTCCTTTGCTAAATTTTATTTCAGACACCATGTGATTTACAAAACTGTTAATTGTAGGATTTCATAAATAAAAACGCCAGCACCAGACCCTCCACTAGCGTCTGCTTCCTTCCACCACCATTGTCCCTGCATCACACCCATGTACACACCCCCTAACTTGGTAATTTTCCTACTGAGAACCAGTTTCTATAGTCTTTGGGTATTGATTCCCTTACTATTAAACAAATCTTTTTACAATATTTTGAAAGTGAGGCAAATGTTAGGGAAGATATGGAAAGTAATAAAAATTAAACCGTGCACTGGGTAAGGCACGAATTTGCTTGCTGCAGACCTTGATTTCACTCAAAACACAAAGCCAGGAGTAAACCCTGAGTGCAAAAGATGCTGTCCAAATCACATTACCCTTCAGTTGACATCTACAGTCAGTGTGTGCCTACTTTGATTAGGTACATCTCTGGGCTTAAGGTTATCTACTTAATAGTTAATTTTTGTAGGAGATTAGTACTCAAAGACAATAGAAATAAAGACAAGGAGGACTGATTCTTAGTAGAAAGCTTGCTACAATAGGGTAGGACAGTTAGTTCAGAGAATAGACCACTATGACTGTGAAATGGGAAGGGATTGCTCTGGACAAAAGCTTGGTGCTGAAACTCAATCCTGAACAACTTTGCATCTTGGTGATTCAATAAATTTAAAATATTTCTTAAAGAATTTTATTAAATCTTTTTTTTTTTTTTGGGGTCTCACCGGCGATGCTCAGGGGTTACTCCTGGCTCTTTGCTCAGGAATTACTCCTGGCGGCGCTCGGGGGACATATGGGATGCCGGGGATCGAACCCAAGCCGGCACCGGCCGGCCGCATGCAAGGCAAATGCCCTACCCGCTGGGCTATCGCTCCGGCCCCAGAATTTTATTAAATCTTTCAACAATTTTAGTAGTGGTCAGAGTGTTAGTACAGTGGGTGGGCGTTTGCTTTGCATGTTCCCAACCTAAGTTTGATCCCCACATTCCCATATGGATCCCTGAGCTCTGCCAAGAGTAATTCCTGAGGTCAGAGTCAAGAGTAATCCCTAAGCATTGCTGGGTGTGGCGTCCCCCACCAAAAAATATTTTAAAAACCTGTGTGCTTCTTTTTCCTTTTTTGCTTTTTGGGTCACAACTGGTGATGCTCATGACTCTACGCTCAGGAATTACACCTGGCGTTGCTCAGGGACCATATGTGACGCCGAGGATCAAACCGGGTAGGTAGCATACAAGGCAAACACCATCCCTGTTGTACTATCACTCGGGCCCAAAAAAACCTGTGCTTTTTAAGATTACACATTTAAATATGCAGAGATTCCTTTTCGATTTGTTCCCTTATCCCTTGTATTTCCCTTTTATGGCAGTGTCTCAGACTAAAGCCATTGTAGAGAGAAAACTTTGCTTAGAGCTAAGCTGTAGAAAAGACAAAATAAGTACTTTATTTATAAAGGTGGATCTTTTTTCATGATTTTGAGTCACATATGGCATTCCATCGATTAGAACAGAATAGCAATATATTTAATAGTATACAGAAGAAAATGGACAGGAATATTTAAAAGATTAGAAAATACATCCCCCCAAAAACCCTCAGACTTTCTAAATAATTCACACATTAAAAAAAAAGAAAAAATGAAATAAAATTGATTGAAGAAGAGGGCTATAAGTAATGTGAAGATAAATTGTTAAGTTGTTTGGGGTTTATTTTGCCTTTGCTTTTATTGCTTTCATATGTAGTATGTGCAATTTAAATTACATTTTAAAATATGTTAAATGCATTTCTCTCATTCTTCTAGATATATGTTTTCCAAAGCAATGGGCATCTTTGCAGGTTAACAAACATTTATTCAAAATTAAGGAGCTATAAATATCCATATTTTTTTCTATCCAATAAAAAATGATAAACTTTCATTAGCTGTGTAATGGAAGTTTTGTATGAAACTGTATTCTTCACCATTGATCATTTTATGTCCAAGGTGTAGCTAGAATCAGAAATGCATCTAGTTCCACCATGCATATTTATTCACCAAAGACTAACAACATGGTCTTATGTCACTAATTCATATTCTTTTCATGGTCCTTTATAGTCACTACATGAAATAGTTTGAATAAATGTTTTAAATATAAGTCAATGAGATTCACATGAAAGAAACAGATATAACATTGTAACACAAAATACTTCAAACATACTTTAGATGACAACTTGGCTACTGAATTTTAAATTCTTAGCATTTTTTTCTGATATTTTTCAAGGAGATGGGATTAGTTAAATAAACTTGAAGGTCCTAGGAAATAAGTGACATTTCTTATATATATATTTTTGTTTGGCTTTTTTGGGTTACACCCAGCAATGCTCAGGGATTACTCCTGGCTCTGCACTCAGGAACCACTCCTGGCAGTGCTCGGGGGACCATATGGGATGCTGGGGATCGAACCCGGGCCGGCACAGGCTGACCGCATGCAAGGCAAACGCCCTACCAGCTGGACTATCGCTCCGGCCCCTCATATATATATATTATTTTTTTTTATTTTTTTTTCCATATTAGGCAGTTCCACAATTATAAGATTCCCTTTTACACTATAGTATCTGGAGTATATAACTTCTCCCCCTTGGGCTGTGGATGCCTTTATGGAAATTGAATAGCTATGAGTATAAAGGAAATGTATGCAGAAAGGGACACAAGTACATTTCAGTATGACACAGAAGTATACTTATTGAAGATAATTTATAGAGAGTACATAGTTACTGAGTCTGGAAAATATCAGACAGTAACAACACGCCCATAGTACTTCTTCTGTAAGATATTTTTAAAATTCTTTGGAAACTATCCAATTGATTTGAACCAGACAAAATATTTTGACATAAAACTTGGAAAATATATCTTTTGCATATGGTCTCACATCATGTTATATGACACTTTATTTGACAATTTAACAGTTGTTCTAAAAGATTTTAAGTTCATATGTAGACATGATAATGTTTCTCCCTTGAGATACTCTTTCAAGAAACATTGTGCCAATATATTACTTTTTAGATGTAAACCTAAATCAAATATCTACAGAGATTTTAAAAAATCATGCAAAGGCAACCATTTATAGTTTATTATTCATAAGTAGCAAGCTGCATAAGAGAATAATAAAAATGTATGCTGGAGAGATAAAGGGAGGATAAGGGGCTTGACTTGCTTGTGACCATCTTCAGTTAAATACCCCAAAATACAAATGCCTCCCAAGTACTGTCAGGAGTGGCCAAAGAACACAGACCTAGAAGTGAGTTCTAAACACTACCGGATGCGGTCCAAATTTGAGTGTCCTTTTGCTTTCAAAAAGTAAGTTATTTAGCTTCAATTCTGTGGAAAATATAAGGGAATCTTTAACTTATAATTGTTTTGTAAGCTTTAAAGTTAGGAATATGTCACAGTTTTACTTTTTACATTTCATTTAACAAATATATGTATTCCCTATTTCTCTAGAAATATACATTATGAATTAAAGGAATTTAATCTTTTTCTGACCTGAATCTCTGGCCTCGCAACAAGCAGCACAATTCTCTTGCTCTCATCTCTAGACAGCAATGCCACTGCTGCTTCCTCATTCTGGATATCCTTCCCATTTATCTAGAAAACAAATGAAAGTGGCACATTACTCTCTTTCCGTGATGCTGCACACAATAAATGACAAATATAATCTCATTTATGGTAAATGTATGGACAATGACGCTCACACAATGGGCTCATCTTCAGTTCCTCACTGGTAAGTATCTTCACTCAATTATACCCTTACTTTAAGAGCCATATTGATCCCTGAAGGATGGCAGACATCAGAGGAAGCAGTTATGTTCATAAATGTCCAACCTGCACCCTGGCAACATACATCAAGCAACACAATTAACCAGTCTCTGACAGGTGACATTCATCTTTCTCTGTTCAGAGTAATGGAAGTGTCACTCTGAGATAATAGTGCTGGGGAAGTAAGATTGGCAATACCACAACTGAAATCCGTCATCCTGAATTCTTTCTATGAACCAATTAGAGGGGTGTAGCATTACCTCTCATTAGACAATTCTCCCAGGTCACTCATGACTGAATTTTCATTTAATCATTTCACATTTTTGTGTAGGTATGACTCAAGTTGCTTCAAATTATTCTGAGGGTAATTTTTAATAATTCACTAATTAAATCAGTAATAGTTCATCATCAGAAGCATCTACATCAAAACTCATTCCTCACTAATATATATTTCTCTACATGACAAATCTAATTACTTTAGGTTTAACTACAAAATATACACTAATTGGTTAACATAGACTAAAATAGACATTTTATAGAATGTATTAATTAAATAAACTAAGTTTGAGTGAAACATTTTATTTAACTATGATTGGCATTTGAAATAAATAAATTTTTAAGTTCTAGAAATAAAGCAATATTATGGTGCTAATAGTTTGTGTTTTGAACTACTAACTCAAGTTCAAGAGTTTTAGTTAACTTTTTTTATTTAAATGCATTGTTTTATTATTTATTAGTCAAATCTGTAACTGGTAATTATATCACAAAAGATATAGCAAAACACGCAATTCTTGCTTGCTTTCCAAGCCTACCTTATCTCTTTCACATATATCTCTTGACTTCTTTCCTCCGCTCTCTCCACTCTGAAAAAGTCTATGTTCTCTCTTGAACATAAATACCTCTTGTTCTCCCTTCACATTTTCTATTTCTTTACAGTGGTCATGATGCTTGCCTGGTAAGCAACTGACCTGGGTTTGATTCCAGCAGCACATATAGACCCTGAGCACTGCCAGGAGTGATTCCTGAGTGCAAATATAGGAGTAAGTGCTGATAACTTGCAAGTATGACTCAAAAGTAAAAAGAAAAATTTTAAGTAAATGATGGGGACTTGAAATTTATTTAAATTTTGAGTTTGGGGATTTATGTTTATTTCATATTAATTAGGGATTTATGTTTATTTCATAGTACTTAGTCATACTAGCAATGCCATACCAGTCTTTCATTTATATATCTAGTAATTATCTACCGATTCAAAAAAAAGTAAATTATGTATCTTAGAGTTTCTCTTCATTTTACTATTTCTCACTATGTTCCCTGATTTCCATTTTAGTCTATTATATGCCTTCTTCAAAATTCATCTAAAGTTCACTTACTAAATCTAATCATTTTTCATCGAGTTACTTTACTATATCTATTTTGTTCCCTATAAAATAGATAAAATAATGCAGTTAATAGTGCTTTTCTCAGAAGGGTTGACACAGAGATGAAATGACTTAGTCTCATTTACTTAGTCTTGATTACAGGTTTAAATAAGTATTGAATACATACCAAGTGCTCAGAGTTGTCTTGTATTAATGTGATGATTTTACAGTTATTGTTGTCACTCATACATAATTTTCATTCATAAAAAGGAAAATTTTTATAAAACATAACTATCTTAAAAGATATATATCTTATTACATATTAGCCTTAGAAGGTCATCAAAAAATAATATAACTAGAGACACTCCAGATCCATAGCTGTGCAGCTCGGCCTCATGGTGAGTGGCCCAGGGAGTTCCTGGAGGAAAAGCAAAAGGCTCGGCCAGCGCCTGGCCGTGTCCTACATAGCACCTAGGGCTTACTCACCATGCAGGCAGCCATGCCTGTTGGACTTAGAGCAGGGATTTGGGCACCTCCACCCATTCCCCAGACTCTGGGTTGGTGGGTGTGGCCCTGAGCTCCAGCCACCACAGCCAACCGTCGAAGACAGCCACTCCAAATTCGCGGCTGTGCAGGCATGCAGTCGCTCTGTGGCCGCACATTAATCTTAGACTCTAGCGTATTTTAGCACCAGGTCCTTCCCAGGATCTTTCTCATTTATACACTTTAATGATCATTCTATTTGCAACAAACTGGAGAGGTTATGGGGGAATGAGGAATTATGATGTTACACTAGAACTCACTATTGAATATTCAGATAGAGACATCATACATCGTTAGTATCTGTAGGGCAAACCACAAAGTGTAACAGAAGAGAAAGAAATATAGGGACATAGACAAAGAGATAAAATGTGCCTGCAACAGGCAGGGATTGGGTGGTGGGGCGTGTTTGGGATATGGGTGGTGGGAATTTGGTTCTGGTGGAGGGATGGGTTCTGGAACACTGTATGGCATGACCCAAATATGAACATCCTTTTAATTGTATAACTCGAATGGTATAATAAATTTTTCAATTTTAAAAA
Organism: Cryptotis parvus; assembly: GCA_021461705.1. Classification (NCBI taxonomy): domain Eukaryota; kingdom Metazoa; phylum Chordata; class Mammalia; order Eulipotyphla; family Soricidae; genus Cryptotis; species Cryptotis parvus. The sequence continues at coordinate 27,414 of JAJIBD010027411.1, forward strand.
TTGAAAAAGAAACTATAACTAACAGGTTTTCAATTCCTTTAAAATTTGGGGTCAGAGTGATGTATTACAGCAGGTAGGGCTTTTTGCCTTTCACATGGATGAGCCTGTTAGTTCCCTGGAACCCCATATGTTCCCCAAGCTTGGGAAGAGTGGTCCCTGAAAACAGAGAGAGGAATAAACCTGAGCTGCTGCTTAATGTGGCCCCAAAATAAAAACAAATGAAACAAAATAAAATTGGCACTTTTCTGTGAATTCAAGTGATCTATGCTTAGATAGCTGTGAATTGGGAAACTAAGTGGTGTGAATAATGTGACAGATTTATGTGGTATAAGCTTTTACATCTAAGGATGACATGGATGAAAAAACAAATTTACAATAGAAATTAGACATAAACAGATGTTGCTCATGAAGCTTGGGCTTATAACTATTTCAAGTAATGCCACACTGCCAAAACTTGGTATTCATTCTTTACTAATCCAATCTGATAGAACAAAATCCAAACTAATAGAACTTTTCAGATTTAGATTGCTCCAGAAACAGAACTTTCTTTGAAATCAGTTTAAGTCAGACCTATCAGGAAAGTTGTAGAAATCTTCAATTCAGAAAAATCTGTGATCATATCTTCAATGGTAGTTCTTCATCTTCCAGATGATTGTAAATTGTAAATCTCTTGATTTCCAGAACACTCTGTTTAATGATTAGGTTTTTTAGGTTTAGGAAAGCAAAAGCAAATTAATGAAGATAAGAGGGAAAAAACACAGGCACCATAGAAATGTCATACATTTATATATATATTAATATATATATATGTACTTCAGTGACTATGCTTTACCTAATTATGGCCTTGTGGTTATAAAAAAAACCTTAACTGTAAATATAGGATAATAATTGTAAAATACAGATATCTTGCATAAATATTTCTCTGTATTTAAGTATCCTATGTCACTATTATTAAATTGAAATGTATACAGAAAAAATACTTTCATTGTATAAAACATTACAGCACTGTGGAAACAATTTGAGTTACACATAGGTAGTACTTCTTTATTTATTATCCAAAATTCTCATTAGATTTATATTCTCATTTGATATTGTCCTCAACCTAAATATTAGGACTGTTGTACTAAATTGCTTCCAGAATATTTTCATCTAGTCACCTTCACTTCCTAGACTCTATTCTCTAGTATTCTATTTCTGCTTCATATATTTTTGAAAAAGAAATTAAAAGTTTTCATTCTGTGAAACAAGACCTTGTAAAAAATTATTGCATGATCCACATATTGTTTTCTATACTTTGTTTTTTTAATATATTTTTTCAATTTACTAACCACCGCATACCAAGCAAAACAGTATCCAGCACCCATCCCCCACCCAGACCCCATTCACCACCAAGTACCCCCCCCTCCCACCACCCCCGCGCCAAGAGCCCGCTTCCCTCTCTTCTCCTACCTGCACTCTCTCCCCCCCGCCCCGTATTATCCCCCCAATTAGGCCATGAGCCCGGCCCGGTCAACACCCCCCCCCGACCCCCCACACGCCCCCCCTCCCCCCCCACCCCCACCGCCCACTCCCCTCGTAACCCCCCCAAACCCCCCCGAACACAAAACCCCCCCCCCGCCGACACCCCGCCGCCCCAGCCCCCCCCGGCGCCCCCCCCCCCGAACCGCGCGCCCTATACTTTGCTATTTTAATTTGGTCTTTCTCTCACCATGATTTTCCCCTTCCTCCAACTCAAACAAGTCAAATCAAAACACAGAATAAAATTAAAGCAGAGGAAAATCAAATTCAAAGAGGTAAAAATTTATTTATTTATTTTTAAATTTATTATGCCAGTGTGAGAAATACAATTACAAAGATGTTTATAATTGGGTTTTGGTCAGACAGTGTTCCAGTCCCTGTCTATCCACCAGTGCCCATTTCCCACCACCAATGTCCCCAGATTCCCTTTACGCTCCCCCAGCCTGCCTGTATAGTGGGCACTTTTTCTCTTCTACTCCCTCAAAGAGATGAAAATTTAAAGATGAAAATTAAAAGAGATGAAAAGAAATAAAAAGTGATGGACTAAAATATTACCCCATCACAAATTAATAGAATATATACATTTGTTTTTTATTTTGGGACAACACCCAGCAGTGTTTAGTCTTACTGATTCTGTGCTCAGGAATCAGTCCTGGGACCATATGCTTGGGAGACCATAATCAGTGCTGGGGATAGAATCCAAAGTATAGAGACACAGAGGTAAAAAGAGTAGAAATAGGGGAGAGCACTTATTCAAATGGAATAAACTGAATGTAAAGGAAGTAATGCTGTGAAGACCAGGGTGGTGTAAATCTTTTAAAAATCTTATTAAGAGTTGTATTATTCCATTCTTCGAATATTTGCAGGGTATGAGAGGACATAATCCTTAAAAATATATCTTACTTTTTTTGGCAAGTATATAATTAGACTTCTTACTGGAATATTATGTGCTTACTATTAAAGGAAGAGATGAGAATATAGTACTTTTCTTTTAAAAAGTAAATCCTGTTTGTGATATTTAGTATTTGACTTAGAAATATCTCATATTTATTTAGTTTTATAATTTTGTGAGTGAACTTCCACATTTATTCCCAGAGACACAAGTTTATGAAAATGGAACAGCAAACAGCTGTCAAGTACTTGCAGGGGGAAAAACAAACAAAAGCATATTTAATTAGAGTGCTTTTTCATTAAATTAGTTTGTGATTTTTGTTCTGTTAATCCTTACCTTATATCAATCTTGTGTGTGGAGTGTGTGGGGGGTATGGGGTGACGGGACTAGGGGTGGGGTAGTTCCCCTGGGTGAGCTCTTCTAAATGGCTTGGGTTTTACCTTTACCAAATAAGAGCTACGTAATGAGAGTATAACCATAGAAATACACTACTTAGACCATCATGAGCAGGAAATTAAACTCACAATTGCTCTAATGAGATTCATTTAAATAAAAGCCAGCCAGGAAATTTCAAGGATAAGAATTAAATCTCTTTCCCACACTCTCATCTTCTTGGGAAAGAAATCATTAAATGTTCATTATAGAGTATTTCATAATCTCCTCATCAGCCATAGGGGAGGTATTTGTCTGTGGGTATAATTTTGACATAGTTTTATTCAATGTAATTTTAGCATAACTCTTTAAATATTGTTTTTGGCTATGCAGATAGAATTTAATTGTAAGCTGTATAATATGGTTTGACTTTGTTAAATGTGACAATTTTCACTGAATACAAAATAATCAAAACAATAATAACAAAATATCAGCTCTTATCCAACAAACATTTAGCTCCCTTATAGAATGCCTTTCTGTCCTATAAATACATTTTTCAAAAACTTTATCTGCCCACAATATAAGCAAAAATAATGAAGTTGTAAAGCATATTATTATAGGTTAGAAGGAGAGTACAAAAGGTAAGATGCTAGGCTTGCATGTGGCTGAACAATGGGCATTGTACATAATAGTGCCCCAAACACCACCAGATGTGATCCTTATGTATCAGGGAACACCACCCCTCTAAGCGTTAAAGGACTAATACTCTAATTAATATCCTAATTGTTAGTCAGTTGAGGTTCAATTCTAAGCATGGCTGGAGACAGGGTTAGAGGAGGAGAAAGCCAAGGCTTGCCCAGGGGCAGTGTTTAACAGAGAATGGAAAGAGTCATGGAGGGAGTAAGGTAAATAGTTTGCTAGCAGAGGGAGAGAAGAGAGCGTGGGGCCCTGCTGGACAGCTTGCTGGGAGAATCCCATGGGCCTGCCTGCTTGAGAAACTGCTAGGAAAGGAAGAGAGTTTCTTGAACTATGGTGAAGTGAGGAAACAACTATAAGAAATAATAATAAAAGGAAGAACTTAGTCTCTGGACTGGTTCCTATACCTGTTGGTCAGGTGGAATGATCATTGGCCCTAGCAATAATTGGGGCCCTCACTGAACCCCCAATATACTGTCAGTCAGCCACATCTGAAAACTGACACTTACGCAAGAGCCAAATATAATCCTTTAGCACTACTAAGTGTGGCCCAAAAAACCCCCAAAAAAATAAAAACCAAAAAGCTATATTGTGCATATGTGAAATTAATGTACACTATCTTTTATGCAATCCTTGTCATGTGACTAGCAGTTACAATTTCAAGAATTATGTATGTATCTGTTTATAATAAAAAGCTTAGTTTGAAACTAGGGAGGTAGTGATTTGTGGTGAGTGTAGCAAGTAAATAGAGGGAAGAAATGACAGCCGAAATAATGACACATTTTTACTCAGAAATAGAAAAAAATATAGCCAACACCGGTCATTTACTATTTAAGCACAGAAATCATCTAGACTTTTCAGCTTTGAGCTATACCACATTGTGAAATGTATGACATGATTCTGAGCCTCACAAAAAGTTTATTCTCTGTTCTGTGTAGATGTTAGAAAGGAGCAATACTTTTAAAATTACTTCTAAATCAATAAATAGCACAATGTTTAAAACTTTCAATACCTGAATTATGGACTAAACACATCCTTTATTTCCTAGTGAGGCTATACCAATAAGGTATATTGCAAAAAATTTGTTATTGTATCCCTCTCTCCATGAATACGTTAGTCCCATTCATTAATTGAGTCACATGTGCTTGACAGACATTAAAATGATAGCAGCACAAGACTAGTTTTCTAAGTCACTTTCTTTATAAATAATATTCTTGATTTTTTTGAAAACTTGAAGCACCACAAATTGATACTTATTCAGTTTTCATTCTTCCCTAATTGTAATCTTACCAGTATCCTTGATGAAAGCGGCTTCTAAGGCATTGTGATAGACAAAGGGAAGAGTATGGAAAAAGTAATGTAATTCAGTTAATATTACTAGGAAGAAAGGAAAGGACAGCGTAAACATGGACAGGATAGTTGCAGAGATAGTTGTGTACACCTTTATCATTACAGTGTCACACTGAATGGAATCATTTGAGCATGCAACTATCTTTTAATATCCGGATGCTGTGACGTCAGCTTTTCTATTTTGAAGTCCTAATTCTAGGCACATTGTTGAATTTCTCATTTGGAGTTCAAAGAAATATTCTTCAGAGGTCCATCGCTAGGAAAAAAGAAATGTGAACTACAGATCTGTCATGAAGAGTGAAAGTTTAGCAACTTTCTCAATTTTTCTCAACTTTCAAAATTGCTTGCAACTTTCTCAGTTTGCCTTCTGACTCCTCCCTGTTTGCCGCTGTGAACTGCAGTAAACATAACAGTCTCATTTGGCCATAAGAAGTTGGAGCTATGTGTCTACAGTTATTCTTAGGAAACAGCACTCAAAGAAATAATGAGTCTAGAAAGGTTTATGAAAGAAATTTTGCTTTCAAAAAGGTTTCTGTTTTTTTACAGAAACTTTTTGTTGCTACTTTATTCTTTATGTTGGTTCTAGGGGACATACTCAACAGTATGGGTAGGTAGATAAAAGCCATGTAGCGCTGGAACTGGACACTAAACTCAAGGATTCACACATTCAGGCATGCGCTTGACCACCTGAGCCACATCTATAGTCATTTTACCCCCCCCTCTCTCTCTCTCTCTCTCTCTCTCTCTCTCTCACACACACACACACACACACACACACACACACACACGCTTTGCAGATCTACATCCTTCCCCTATTTTCACCTCAAACTTCTTATCAGAGTTTCCACTAAAACAAAATTTAATCACTGTTTTATACTTTCATGTGGAGTTAAAATGCACATAATTTTATCTACACCGAATGATAATTTCTTCAGATTTTGTGACTTTTAGAAAATAATGGCACAGCTGGATCTATGTTTGCATGATTTTTTTTCCTGGAAAGGCAACTACTGCTGATACTGCTGGCAATAAAAATCACAGAAGATTCTTGTTAACATTTATTGTGCTAAGCATATCACTAAGCATATCATATTAAACCTCAACAATGTTTTACTACTATCATTTTTATGGCATTTTAATATGATAAAAAGGTTTAATGAGTGATTAATGAATGAAGTAAGTTGTAAGACTAGAACCTGAATTTGCATTATTTGAGTGCAGAATTTCTTCAATTACCATGAATTTTTAGTTGATAAAGTGTAATAAATGGCAAATACTTATGGAAAGAGCTTAAATTGCAGTTTTGTAGGGCCTGGGGTGAACCAAAAACTATGCTAAGTGAAAACACAAATCCCATTAATCTACAAAGTAACTTTTGCTTTTTAGATATTACTATTTAGAAGCAACATTTTTTCTTTTCTACAATATTTCACATGTAATAAAACTTAATTAAAGTTGACATATTATAGGAAAGTTAAGAAAAGAACCAAACTACATACTTGTAAAATACGATCTCCTTCTTGAATTCGGCCATCTTTTGCAGCAATGCTATTTGGATCTACCTTAAGTGTAGAAAAAAAAGAGGAAAAGAAAGAATGTAAAAAGAGAAAGAAAAGAAAGGATGGAAGAAAGGAAGGAAAGAAAACTCAATTAAAATATGGATTAATATTCTGTTGATTAATAGAGTGTAATCAAATCTTCCTCAGTAAAAGATATTGATTTAGAATGATCTGAGTACCATCAGTTATATAACCCAACCGCCACCAAAATAGGTTTTTTTTTTTGGAAAATATGACAAATGTAGCAAGATGTTGCTGTACCCCCTGCATCAGGTGGACATACATTCTTACTAGATTGTGCCATCTCATAAACGGGTGTTTATTGGTAATCCAATAACAAATAAATTATAATTACATGTAAGAGTTAATAAGAAAAGAAATTTTTCAAGTATTCGTGGTCACTTCCGGTGTTGTCTTTACTGTGTCTTAAAAGTAAACTCCAAAGCTGACTTATAGAAATCCAAAATAAGTAAAGAGAAAATTACTAGAAAAATTTGAGACATAATTTATTCATTGTATGCCATTTAGGAACCATTACCTATACAAATTGTGTCATAATAACTGCTATCAGACTAACACTCAATTTCAAAAAATCAGTATATATTACAAAAAATAATTCTGTATTTCCTAAATTTTCTCATATTAATGAGTTATAGTTGTTGACCAGAATTTTTAAAAGATAAGAGGGAAAACACTTAAATTTTCAACTACAAGATAATAAATCCTGCGTTGAAGAGATAAAAAGAAACATTTACTGATCTGTGCAATATTATATATGCAAACTTGCATTTGCATATGTAAACACCATTAGAAAAGCAAATGATAAGAACAGTACTGTCTAGATGTAAGTGCTTCAACTTGGTAAAATAGATAATGTTTTCAAGGTCATGGCACAGAAATTTAAAATAGTATAGGAAAACAATTCTATGTAGTATAAATATATATGCACACATATACATATTTGGTATCCTACATATGTGGATATGGAAATGTGGAACTGGAAATGTGGATGCATGTATGCATATTTATATGCATGTATGAGTAATATTAAATTACATTTAATAGTTAAAGCATATCTTTCTACTCAGAAAATGAAACTTTGGGGAGTTTTAAAATGTTAATATAAAAATAAAATTTACTTAACACGTTTTTCAAGATAATTAAAACTAAGGTTGTTTCACATTTAAATAAATTTCATTTTGAAAGCAATTATCTTTTAATCACTTGACTTGATCACTTGACATCCCGTTATTAATGGATTTGCTCGAGCAGGCCCCAGTAGCATTTCCATTTGACCCTATCATGTGTCAGTGTAGCCCAATGGCATCTGCTTGCTTCAGGAATATGAAGAGCTTCAAACCGTTCATTCAGGGACCTGATGAAGAAGTCTGATCATCTTGTAGGTGGGCGGCCACGTGATCTTTTGACATCCCGTGGGATCCAGTCGGTAACAGCTCTAGTCCAGCAGTCATCTCCAAATCGCATTACATGTCTAGCCCATCTCATTTTTGATGCCTTGGCAAATGAAACAGAGTTCCTGACTCTGGAACAGCGACGGAGGTCGGAGCTCCAGATTCCTTCTTTCACTTGAGTGAGGCGTGATATTCCAAGCATAGCTCTTTCGATTCCTCTCTGGGAGACCCGAATAGCATTCCCATCCTGCTTTTGTAGGGCCCAGGTCTCTGAGGCGAATGTTAATTCAGGGAGAACGGTGGAGTCGAAGAGATGTACCGAGCCGGAGGTTCTTTGTCTTTTTAGCTATTTCTTCGATGCCTTTGAAGGCATTCCATGCCCCCTCTCTCCTCCTGGCGCAGCTCAGGTGTTTAGGCCATTCATCATGTTGACTTCTCGACCTAGGTACACATAACTGCTGCATTCAGAGATGTTTGTTCCATTGAGAGTGATTGGGGCCTCTGGAACTAGTTCATTTTTCATGAACATAGTTTTGCTGAGATTCAGCTGTAGACCTATCTTTCCACATTCTCGGTCGAAAATCACTGTTTTATACTTTCATGTGGAGTAAAAAATGCACATAATTTTATCTACACCGAATGATAATTTCTTCAGAAATTATCAAAAATGATAAAAATAGTCAAAAAATGATAAAAGACAGCACAATGGAAGGACAAATGTTTGCTTAAAAGAAAATGCTTTATTTCATCCATACTGGCAGTAATTTACTAAACTTCACTTGATTTTTTCTTTTTCTTTGTTGCATGTCTTTGGTGAAAAGATTCATATTAAGTGAGTTGATAATAATTGCAATTATTGGTGCCAGAGCGATAGCCCAGCGGGTAGGGCATTTGCCTTGCATGCAGCCCGCCTCTGCCTGCCCGGGTTCAATCCCCGGCATCCCATATGGTCCCCCGAGCACCACCAGGAGTGGTTCCTGAGCAAAGAGTCAGGAGTAACCCCTGAGCATCGCCGGGTGTGACCCAAAAAAGCAAAATAATAATAATAATAATAATAATAATAATAATAATAATAATTGCAATTACTTGGGTAACATAATTTACTTTCCTAATTGAAATTGACAAGTACTGCAGCAAAACCTAAACATTTATCATTTCAAGAGATTTCACTCCTGTATTTAGTTTCCTTTCCCCAGTTTCTTCTCCACAGCATTCCTTACCTCGCTTACATAAATGCCTGTGTCTTCATTGTCTGTTCTGTAGCAGACTGTTAGGCCCAGCTTCTCTTGACTGCTAACACGACATAACTCGACCTCCTGAGAGAAAAACATACAAAATGGCATTTACCTCAGAGAGTAAGTCAACAGAATAGGAACAATTGAAATAAATTTTAAGCTCACTAAATTAAGGTTAGGAGGCCAGGAGTGATATTGTAGCAGGAAGAGTGGGACCAGTAACATCTCAATATGTCCTGTCACATGCTAGATAGCCCAAGGACACCTGCCCGCTCCAGGAACATAAGGAGCCTCAAAACCATTCCATCAGTCATGGGAATGAGGTTTATAATTGTTACTGGTATTTGGCATATCCAATACGACATGGGTACCTTGCCAGGCTCGGCCGTGTTGGTGGGATACTCTAGCTACTGTGTTATTTCCATTTTTTCCGATGCATATGCTATATAGTCAGCAGCACTCAAAAACTCTACTCATTTTATTTTTTTTACTTTTTTATTTTTTTACAATTAAAAAGTTCATCTTTGGTTTTGGTCATACAGTGTTTCAGCACCCGTCCCTCCACCAGTGCCCATCTCCCACCACAACATCCCGGTTCCCTCCCCCTTCCCCAGCCCTGCTCCATGGCAGGTTCTTTATTTCTTTCCCTTTCTCTCTCTTTCTCTTTTCCTTCCCTTCCAGACTATGGATTACAGAACATACATTAAAAAGGTTGTCATGTGTATCCTTTGCCTCTATTTAATGCTCAGTTCTAGGTTGGCATTAGTACCCTCGACTATTATTAGCACCCTGTTCCAATTTCTGTCTTACCTAAACTGTGACTCCCACACGTTTGTGATAATTTCCACCTTGACAAGACCTCCTGATATGTTTCACTTACCTTGGATATTGGTATCATAATTGTACATATATATTTACCAGCAAATAAATCAGTCATCTATCTGTCCCTCCTTCTGGCTATTTCCACATTCTCTCAAAGGCAAATTTTATAACTTCATTTTTCCTAACAGCTGCTAGTATTCCTTGTGTAGATGTACCAAAGCTTTTATCCAGTCATCGATTTGGGCACCTGGTTGCTTCCAGATTCTGGCTATTGTGAATAATGCTGCTATGAACATAAAAGTAGGGATGGTGTTTCCGCTGCATTTTTGTTTCCCAGATTAGATTCCCAGGAGTGGTATGGCTGGGTCAAATGGGAGTTCAATTTCTAGTCTTTGGAGGAAAGTCCAATTGTTTTCCAGAAAGGCTGTACCAGCCGGCATTCCCACCAACAATGGATGAGTGTCCCCTTTTCCCCACATCCACGCCAGCACTTGTTGTTCTTGCTCTTTTGAATATGTGCCAGTCTCTGTGGTGTAAAGTGGTATCTCATTGTTGTTTTGATTTGCATCTCTCTGATGATTAGTGATGATGAGCATTTTTTCATATGTTTTTTGGCCATTCGAATTTCTTCCTTGCTGAAGTTTCTGTTCATTTCTTCTCCCCATTTTTTGATGGGGTTGTTTGTTTTCTTCTTGTAAAGTTCTACCAGTGCCTGATATATCCTGGATATTAACGCCTTATCAGATGGGTATTGGGTGAATATTCTTTCCCATTCTCTGGACTGCTTTTGTATCTTAGTCACTGTTTCTTTTGAGGTGCAGAAGCTTTTAGTTTCATGTAGTCCCATGTGTTTATCTTTTCTTCTAGTTGCTTTGTTAGTGATGTTTCACCTTTGAAGATGCCTTTAGCTTCAATGTCGTGGAGGGTTTTTCCTATATTTTCTTCAATGTACTTTATGGATTCAAGTCTGATATTGAGATCTTTAATCCATTTTGATCTGATTTTTGTGCATGGTGTTAGACACAGGTCCAAATTCATTTTTTTACATGTTGCTGCCCAGTTTTCCCAACACCACTTGTTGAAGAGGCTTTCCTTACTCCATTTTAGACTCATTGCACCTTTATCAAAGTTTAAATGATCTACTCTTTTTTTATTTTTTAAATTTTTTATTATACTACCGTGAAACATACAATTACAAAGGTGTTCATAATTGGTTCTTGGTAATACAGTATTCCAGCACCCATCCCTCCACCAGTGCCCCATTTCCACCACCAATGTACCCCCCCCGCCCACCTCCAGGCTGCCTTAATAGCAGGTACCCCAGTTTCCTCTCTTTCTCTCTCTCTACTCTTAAAAGAACAATTTTATTACACTTGAGGTTTTAGTAAAACTATAAATATTCATTATATTACCTCATTATAGCAATATGAATAATATTTTTTAGTAAAAATTAATTTTCCTATACAAAGAATTGCTGAGAAGAAACACAGAGTTCCACAATTTCACGAATTTCTTTTTTAATACCTTGGCTTAAGAGAACAAACTGCCAACAAGAAAGTCATGTTGTGCTTTGACTGAAACAAAAATATTTTAAAGCCTGACTCCTCCACCCCAGATACTGGGATCAATCAGGACTGGTTATGCACAAGGTAAGAACCCTACCTGCTAAACAACCATCATTTTTTTTTGCTTTTTTGGGTCACACCCGGCAATGCTCAGGGGTTTCTCCTGGCTCTGCACTCAGGAATAATATGTATTATTTTCAACTTTTTAAAATTAATATATATGTGTATAATATATATAAATATGCACACATATATTAATTTCAAATGTTGAAAAATAGTCTCAAATTTTTTCTAGAATAATCTATCAATATGTATATATAGATATGCATAATAATGTATCTATATGTATATATAATAATGTATCTATATGTATATATAGATATACATAATAATCTATATGTATGTATACATATAGATAGATTATCATATATATATATGTATAGAGATAGATTATTCTAGGAAAATAATTTTTCACCAATATTACTAAAGTTTACTTTCAACATGTATTTCTGTAGATTCAAACCATTGTTTCAAATTTTTTGTGTGTGACTAGGCTCACCAGTGGTATTCATGAAACTGGGGGTCCCACTGGTAATTCTTTGCTAACTGGGCCAGGGGTTCAAAGCAAGGGCCTGGAGATGTGGTGCTGCTTGGATCCTTCTGAAAAGATTATTACTTGGGGCAATGGGGGAGCATAGGAATGTTCCTTCAGTGCTTGAGGTACTATATGATAAAAGGAATCAAGCTCGGGTCAGTTACTCAGGTCAGAACATGCTAAGCATGTTCTCTAAACACTCTACTGTTTTCCAACACCAACTATTATACATTTTCATTGTTCAGTCAGGAACATGATTTTCCCCATCAAATGATAAACAGAAAACTCTTGGAATAACCCACAGTATAGCCTCAAAATAGCTCAGTGGCTAAAAGCACATTACTTACAAGCATGGGTCCATGAGTTGAATCCCTATGCTTACACATACACCAAGCTTGGTCACAGACCCCAGGACTCTAGTAGACTCCTTGGAACACAGATGTTTGAGAGCATTACAGCTACAGATGCGCAAACACTGAAGCTAACAATATGACTCCTGATAAGCAATTGTGTGAAAGAGCATGAATTAGAATGAAGTATCACACAAAGTGAGTATGTCTCCTGTAAAGCATGAGTCAGCACTGCAACTGGGCTGTGTGAACCTTCTTTAGCAATGAATCTGTGCACACTGGAGCTGTATATGTGGACCCTGCTGAACACCACAAAACTTGTGTGTGTGATCTCTCTTCACCACAACAACAGTATCAACTAGACCTTGAACTATAAGTTAAATACACATCGATGAGTAAGACAGAAGCAATAAAATAGGTAAAAATGCAAAACTTAATTTTCCAATAAAATATGAGTTTTGCATCTTAAATTGATGAAATAAGCTTAAATGTAAAGAATATGAATATGTACCAATTGTGACTGTGTATAACTATGTACCAATTTATCTTAAGTGCTATGTAATATAAATCAGAAAGCATTTTCTGGTAGCTCTCATCATGTTTTCTATTTTTTCTGTAGAGCATCCTACCCTTGGAAGAAATAGGTTAATCTAGGCCAAAAGGAAGAAACACCAACAATGTATGGGCCAGGCAATAATTCAAACTGTAGTAGTAAATGAGTAAGGAAACATTTACTGAAACATGTGGCTAAGGAGCTTGAAATGTCTTCATTGGATAATGTGTATTAGATCTAATTGGTGATTTATGTTCTGTAAAATATACATTTCAATGCATTCATTTTTATATAATTGAATGGCCTTGAACTATTTTCAGATAAGATGACTTTAGGATAAATCAAATAATTCCAATCACTAAAGCACAAATAAGTGCACTCGTTGTGGAGATCTTTTCTTATTGAATGGTGAGTATGAGGCCTGTTAGTAAATAATCACATGAAAAAGAACAAAGCAAGTTGATATTAGAAGTAAAATCTGTATCAAGTTTATAGATATCAGGCTTTAAGGGTGTTATAAATGTGTCTGTCTTGCTTAACATTATTTTAACAATAACAACAGGAATAGCTTTAGCAAGGCACTAAGTAAATGCTGGTTAAAGAGTAATTACTTTTTTTTTCAAAAAATTTTCCTGATGCTAATAACTTTTGTCAACCAAAGTGTTGGTAACTTTCTGTATGCCAGTTTTCTCATTAATAGGAGTTAGATTTATGTGTGTTCATGCAAATGAAATATAGTAAAAGCTTGACAATAATGAAGCATTTATTATTCTTTTGAATGAGCTACTGGGTATTAAACAAAGAAAAACTCAATTATTATTAGAGTATTTTTTAATAAATCCTGTTACACTTGAAGAATTCTCCCTTATCAGGAAATATACTCTAAATTTTATCTCACTGTCACTGTATCACTGTCTTCCCGTTGTTCATCGATTTGCTCGAGCAGGCCCCAGTAACATCTCCATATGTCCTGTCTCATGCTAGTAGAGCCCAAGGGCATCTGCTTGCTCCAGGAACATAAAGAGCCACAATCCATTCCGGAATGAGGTTTATAATTGTTACTGGTATTTGGCATATCAAATACAACATGGGTAGCTTGCCAGGCTCTGCCGTAGCCCAAAAATACAACAAATAAATATAAAGAAAGAGGAAAGAGGGGGTTAGGAGTGATAATACAGCAGGAAGGGGGGCATTTGCCTTACATGTGGCCAACCTGGGTTTGAACTCCAGCATCCCATATGGTGCCCTGAGTCTGTCAGGAGTGATCCCTGAGCACAGAAACAGGAGTAAGCCGTGGACACAAAGGGCATGGCACAAAAATGAAAGCAAGAAGGAAAGAAGGAAAGGAGGGAGGGAGGGAGGGAGGGAGGGAGGGACCAAGGGAGGAAGGAAAGAAGGAAAGGAGGGAGGGAGGGAGGGACGAAGGGAGGAAGGAAGGAGGGAGGGAGGGAGGGAGAGGGAGGGAGGGAGGGAGGGAGGGAAGGAGGGAGGGAGGAGAGGAGGGAGAGGAAGGAAGGAAGGAAGGAAGGAAGGAAGGAAGGAAGGAAGGAAGGAAGGAAGGAAGGAAGGAAGGAAGGAAGGAAGGAAGGAAGGAAGGAAGGAAGGAAGGAAGGAAGGAAGGAAGGAAGGAAGGAAGGAAGGAAGGAAGGAAGGGGAAGGAGGGGAAGTGAGAAGGGGAAGGATAAGGGAAAGAAGGAAGAAGAAAAATGCCCTCAGAGTGCAAGGAAAGGGAATGAGAGTAACTAAGCGGTTACTCTCTAAGGGCTGTGGAGTCAATGGCACCAGCAAAGACTCAGGGTTAGCTCAGGCCTGCCCTGTGCCCACCCACCTAAAGACATGGGGCCCACCTCCCCTAGCCACCACCATGCTGACTTTACCATTCTACTTATTGTTGGATAGCAAATCTCCAAGAAGATGTGCACCAAGCAGCTAAAATTCATGGAAAGGGAGTCAGATTGATACTACAGCTGGGAAGGTACTTGCCTTGCACTCAGCAATCCTGGCATTCCATATGGTTCCCCTGAGCCAACCAGGCTTGATTCCGGAGTATAGAGCCAGGAGTAAGCTCTGAGCACTGCCAGGTATGATCCCCAAACATACATATATGTAAATATTTATTATAAAAATAATAATATTATATCACTGTCTTCCAATTGTTCATTGATTTGCTCGAGCGGGTACCAGTAACATCTCCATACGTCCTGTCACAAGCAAGTGTAACCCAGGGCATCTGCTTGCTCCAGGGACAGGAAGAGCCTTTAAAGCATTCTTCAGGTCATGGAATTGAGATCTATAATTGTTACTAGTTTTTTGGCATAACAAATAAAACACAGATAGCTTGCCAGGCTCTGCCGTGTAGGTGGTATACTCTCAGTAGAAGGATCTCATCTCGAGCATTTACAGATGAAACATAAAGGGGAAAGATCAGGTTTTCTCTTGGATGGAGCTCTGAGGAACTATATATGAATATTATATAATCACTTCACTTGAATCCCGTTATTCATCGATTTGCTCGAGCGGGCGCCAGTAACATTTCCATTGGACCCTATCACGTGCCAATGTAGCCCAATGGCATCTGTTTGATTCAGGAATATGAAGAGCCTCAAACCGTTCCTTCAGGGTCTTAACAAGGAAGTCTGACCATCTTGTAGGTGGGCGGCCACGTGATCTTTTGACATCCCGTGGGATCCAGTCGGTAACGGCTCTAGTCCAGCGGTTGTCTCCAAATCGCATTACATGTCCAGCCCATCTGATTTTCGATGTCTTGGCAAACGAGACAGCGCCCCTGATTCTGGAATAGCGACGGAGGTCAGAACTCCGGATTCCTTCTCTCACTTGAGTGAGACGTGATATTCCAAGCATAGCTCTTTCGATTCCTCTCTGGGAGACCCGAATAGCATTCTCATCCTGCTTTCGTAGGGCCCAGGTCTCTGAGGCGTATGTTAATGCAGGGAGAACGGTGGAGTCGAAGAGATGTGCCCGGAGCCGGAGGTTCTTTGTCCTTTTAGCTATTTCTTCGATGCCTTTGAAGGCATTCCATGCCGCTCTCTTCCTCCTGCGCAGCTCAGGTTTTAGGTCGTTCATCATGTTGACTTCTCGACCTAGGTACACATAACTGCTGCATTCAGAGATGTTTGTTCCATTGAGAGTGAATGGGGCCTCTGGAACTAGTTCATTAGTAACATCCAGTAACAAAAATGAATATTATATAATAACATGTTATTAATATATAAAATAATAATATGAATTATGCAATAATGTAATGTAATTATTATCTATAATATTAATATAGAATTCATGGAAACACCAGTTCTCATAGCTGAAAACTTCAGAAGAACGCTCAGAAGATGGTGGGCCAAGTACCCACCGAAGTCCTGGTTACAACTCACTGTCACTGGTGCAGCCAAGCAAGGGGTCCACTCCACTGCTTCATAAATATTCTCTGCAGAGATGCCAAACTGCAAATTATTTCCAGGTACCCCAGGGCCAAGCAGAAAAGTCCAGTATCTGGGGTGGTAATCTCCCTAACCCTGCCCATATACTTCTAGAAGCTCAGGCAGTCACACCCACATCCCATATATGTCTCTATGTCACTCAGTTACCCAGATCATTGATCCAAAAAGTCTGATGTTTGTTTGTTTGTTTGTTTTGTGTGTGTCACACCCGGCAATGCTTGAGGGTTACTCCTGGCTCTGCACTCAAAAATCACTCCTGGTGGTGCTCTGGGGACCATATGGAATGAGGAGGATTGAACTCCAGCCGTGTGCAAGGCAAATACACTCCCCACTGCACTATCGCTCTGGCCCTGATCTGAAGTCTTTGGACTGCGGTTCCTCACACTTCTTAATTCCTCAATATTGAAATTCCAGTAGGGACACACCAAATTAGATGAAAAATTTAGAAGTCAACTTAGAAGCCAACTAAACTCAACAAAATCAATAACACATAAGATTCAACTATTAGCAATTTAATAAATTCTTAGATAAGGATTTAATAATTCTTAAATTATTAAACAGTATCCCTTGATATACTGTTTTCACGTGGGAAAATTGATTATTTATACTTATTTTAATATTGGTACTTTGATATCTAATTAGTTTCAGCCCTAGAATAGTATTAACAATTATGGATTTTATCTAAACTATAATAAATTTCAAAATTAAAAATGCATTAAAAGGGTTATGTTCAAAGTAAAAGAAAATTTAAAAGAGAAAAATCATCATTTAATGTAAGAAACAATGACATAATTTCAGGTGAGAAAAAATGTAGATATTATGCACAGGTTTTTCAGAACTCGTAATGATGACAATTGTGGATAGACTTATTGACTAAAACAGTAACATTATGAAAGAATTACAATAAAAGTTCTAGTGTTGTAGTGAAAGGAGAGGTTAGCACTCCCCTTGACAATAAAAGTTCTACAATAATAGTAATTCCTCAAAGAATAAATTTGAATGGCCAAAAGAAATATGAAAAAGTGCTCTTCATCATTAATCATAATGGAGATACAAATTGAAACAACAATACAATATCATCTCACTCCATAGAGACTTGCACACATCCAAAAGAGCAAGAAAAACTAGTGCTGACGTGGATGCTGGGAGAAAGGGACTCTCATCCATTGTTGGTTGGGAACGTCGACTGATCCAGCCGTTTTGGAAAACTATATGGACATTGCACCAAAAAAATTGATATTAACCTCCCATTTGACTGAGCAATACACTCCTGGAAATATAGTCTGGGGACCCAAAAACACACAATAGAAACAGCATCTGCACTTCTCTATTCATCACAGCACTATTCACAATAGCCAGAATCTGGAAACAATCAGAGTGACTAAGAACAGAAGACTGGCTAAAGAAACTATGGTAAATTTACAAAACGGAATACTATGCAGCTGTCAGAAAAAAAGAATTCATGAAATTTGCATACAAATGGATGAACATGGAGATTATCATGCTTAGTGAAATCAGTCAGAAGAAAAGGACAGATGCATTCATCTGTGTGATATAAATATATACCACTGTTCTACTAATTTTGGGAAATGGTAATGCCAGACTAAAACTTAAAATTGAATGTAGGCAAGAAGATTTACATGATAACTCCTAAATGTAGGTATGGCAAGCCATAATGTGTAAGAGAAGAACAGGAAGAAGGAGGAGAAGGAGGAGGAGAAGGAGGAGGAGGAGGAGGGAAGGAGAAGACAGAGACGAAGAAGAAGAAGAAGAAGAAGAAGAAGAAGAAGAAGAAGAAGAAGAAGAAGAAGAAGAAGAAGAAGAAGAAGAAGAAGAAGAAGAAGAAGAAGAAGAAGAAGAAGAAGAAGAAAGAGAAGAAGGAGAAGAAGGAGAAGAAGAAGGAAGAAGAAGAAGAAGAAGAAGAAGAAGAAGAAGAAGAAAAGAGAAGAAGGAAAAAAGGAGAAGAAGATGAAGAAGAAGAAGAAGAAAGGAAGGAAGGAAGGAAGGGAAGGAAGGAAGGAAGGAAGGAAGGAAGGAAGGAAGGAAGGAAGGAAGGAAGGAAGGAAGGAAGGAAGGAAGGAAGGAAGGAAGGAAGGAAGGGAAGGAAGGAAGGAAGGAAGGAAAGCAAGCCTGCTATATGGAGTCAGGCTTGGTAGGGGGGAGAGAATTTGGGAACATTGGTGATGGGAAATGTGCACTGGTGGGAGAGAGAGATGGGTGCTAAAAACACTGTATGACCGAAACCCAATCATGAACATCTTTGTAGTTGTATATCTCACAGTGCTATAACTAAAAAAAAAAAGTTGACATTTTGCTAAAGCCAAAATGTATTGACTCACAGTATCTTCTTATTTTTTGTTTGTTTTGGTTTATTTTTTTAGTCTAGCACCCTCTGCTGATGCTTACTCCTAACTTACCTCTGTGCTCAGGAATATTTTTTTAAAATATTTTATTATACCACAGTGAGATATACAAAACAAAAGATGTTCATGTTT
>JAJIBD010027412.1:0-17383 GCA_021461705.1 Cryptotis parvus
CATTCTTCGTGGGAAAAATCATCCCTGACTTTGGATCTTTAATTTTCATATATGTCTTCTTAAGTAGATATAAAATTGAACTTTAATGGAAAAATTCCAAAGAGAAATTTCTAAAACAAATTGTTAAAAACTGCCCTTAAAATTTTTATATTATATAGAATGACTGCATTTATTTGCATGACTAAAATATATATATATATATTATGATACCAATATCCAAGGTCAAGTGAAACATGTATCAGGAGGTTTTGTCAAAGGTGGAAATTATCACAAACATGTGGGAGTCAGAGGCTAGGTAAGACAGAAAATGGAACAGTGTGCTAACAATTGTCGAGGGTACTAATGCCAACCTAGAACTGAGCATTAAATACAGGCAAAAGATACACATGACAACCCTTTAATGTATGTTCTGTAATCCATAATCTGGAAAGGAAGAAAAAGAGAAAGAGGTAGGGAGAAAAGGGAAAGAAATAAAGAACCTGCCATGGAGGCAGGCTGGGGGAGGGAGGGAATCGGGGACGTTGGTGGTGGGAGATGGGCACTGGTGGAGGGATGGGTGCTGGAACACTGTATGACCAAAACCCAAATATGAACATCTTTGTAATTGTATATCTCACTGTGGTATAATAAAATACTTATAAAATTTTTATATTATAACAAGAAATAGAAATAACCTAAACAGCCAACAATAATATTTTTACTAGGCAGAGTATTTTAGTTCATTTAGTAATAAAATTAATTTTGACAATTTTATGAACTTTGCTGATACATGAAGATGTACGCATGGAATAATAATAAGTGAAAAAGACATAGCAAAATAGTACACATTGGCTTGGAAAATGAACATGTGACATTTGTCAGAGGACACTTCAATTTCAAGTCAGAGATATTAGGCAACCACTAGATATTTGTTGCTATTAAATGCTTTGCTGAGGTTGTTGTTGGCCATCAGCTGGAGGTTCTAATTTATCCCGAGTTTAAACAAATGGAAGGTGAGGCAGTCACTTGTATTCCTTTATTTCACCATGAAGATAGAAACTTTAAGATCAAACCTGAGCTAGAACTTGTTTCTTTTCTCCAATAAAGTAGAATGTGGTTAAGTATTAGAGAGATATACTTAACCCTATATGTCCACTTATTATACCTCAGTGCACATAAGATTCCTCTCTTCTCTCAACCAACCAAGCATTTTGATGGTCGGCTCCACTCCCATTCCAGAATAGTGTGAGTTCTTTCCTAAGATTTCTTGGCACAGGCTCTGCCCCCTCCCTATCATCCAAGGTTTACATTGTAAATATCTCGATGGAGTGAAATGGAAGCCAGACCTCCAACTTGGGATCGGTCTATTGGAGGCTGAGCCAAGGGGTGTGTTGTTGATACAGAAGATCTCTCCCAAGAGGATTATTTTTTGCTGGGTCATTTTTTCCAGCTATATTCAAAAGACTGAAGAGTAGAGGAAAGCAGAATGGGTGTGTAAAATGGATGGCAGGGAGGAGAGACTTGTTTTTCTTTCTTTTCCTGATAGATACTACCAAAAATAGTTGCCTTTTGAGTTCTGACATTATGTTGTGGACTGTGTTCTTATTTTTTAATTTTTTTATTTTTACAATTACAAAGATATACAATTAAAAGTTCATATTTGGGTTTTGTGTTCTTATTTGACCCAGTAATGTATTCTTTTCCCTTGTTGCAGTTTCAGAAATAGGCTTAGAGAGAACTTAGCCAGAATGACTTCCCTAGGGAATAAGGAAGTCAGGATTTACTCAGTAACAATTTATTGAACCACCTACTCTATGACAAGCAATATGCTGCGTGATGAAGATGCAGCTGCAAATAGGATTGGGTTGCCACTGTAAGCAGCTTGCAGTCATGAGTGTGTTGTATATATTAAAGTAGGTGGGGATAGTTTGTGGTGGAGCATGCTGTAATCGTGAGGAAATTGATGTTATAGGAACCTGGAGGAAGGGTATCAAAGCCAGGAACAGGAGGTGGGGAATCAGTAAAAAGCCTTGCAGGGCAAGTGGTACCTGAATTGGATCAGGAGGAAAAGCAAGAATTAGATGAGTAAAGTCCATGATAGAATGAATCAGTGGTCTGGGAATAGGGCATATAATTTCAAAAGGCCAGAATCAAGATAAACCCAGAGTTGTCTAAGAAACTACTGAGCACTCTTGAGTATGTCTGGAACAGACTGGAAGAGGGAACTGAGGGTAGGCAGGGTCTGTGGAGTGAGGTGTAATGTAAACTTTGGGGAAGAGTTTTGATTCCATTCATGGTGTGATGAGGATTTGAAACAGGGAGCAATGTAATGTGACAATCTCTTTGGCTCAGTCTGGCCACTGTGTGAAGAACAGTAGTAAGGGAACTAGAGTAGAAGCAGAGTTATTACAATGTTGACTTTACTTAGGATAGTACCACCAAGGGTGTAGGGGTTTGGGTTTCAAGGGAGCTGACATCATTTCCTGATGAACTTAAGATATGTGAGTTAAGGGAGACATTTGTCAGGTCAGGTAAATTGGACTCAGAAGACCTCAACTTTCCTTTTCTGTCATGGAGGCTGAAGTTAAGGACTTTCTGCAGCTAGCTTTTGAGATCTGGAACCTTACTTAGAACCCTTTGAAAAATAAATACTTTCCTATTTGCCATTGAGTCACTGGTACAGGAGAGTTTGTTTAAGCAAACACATTTTTAACTATACAATACATTTTCATAAACCCAGCACTGTTTTAGTTATTTATAAATATTTATTCAATTATTATAGAAACTTTTATTATCTCAGTCTTCCAGAGTCAAAAGCTAAGGCATCGGAATAAATAACTTGACTGAGACTATAGAGTTAGGAAGTGGAAAGTCTGGGATTTTAAACCCTTGGGCCGGAGTGATAGCACAGTGGATAGGGCATTTGTCTTGCACGTGGTTGACCCATGTTTGGTCCCTGGCATCACATATGGCACCCTGAGCACCGCCAGGAGTAATTCCTGAGTGCAGAGTCAGGAGTAACCCCTGAGCATCATCGGGTGTGACCCCAAAAAAAGTAAATGAAATAGCATCACTCCAAAATTCTGTCCTACCTCTTTTATGAAGTTATACATCCATTCACTCATTTACTTATTCATTCAATGTAAATTCCCTGAGGATATGCTAGATAGCAGGAGATTTGCTTTCTGGGGATGTGCTAGAAATTAGAGCAGGAATGATCCATGTAATCAGACCCATTTTTCTTTCTTTGTGGAGTTCACAGTTGAGTAGAGGAGGCTGATATTATACAAGTAATCACAAATATATGCATACCAGTGGGGACCAATAAAATGGGATTCAGCCTAGTTAGGGTTGTCAGAGGAAACCTCCAAGATAGTTTGAATGAACTATGAAAGATGAATAGTGAGTTAGTTAGGAAAAGAAGGGAAGGAATACATTAAATTCAGAAAAATAGCATTGCAAAGGCCAATGATGGTAGAGAATATGGTGTATTTGAGGGATTTTAAGGATGCCAGTGTGGTTGGAAGAGGAAGGGGGTATGTGCAAGGTGGGCTGCCTTAAACAGGCAAGCTCTGTGGGCCATCTTAAGTTTTGCCTTGCATGTTTTAAAATCCAGGTATGATGACATATTCACTATATTTTTTGAGCTGCTCTCTGGTCATTCTGTCTTCAATGTGGATATTAGTTTGGAGGACAAGATGAAAAGTAGGAGGCCAGTCAGGGACTATTTCCATCGTCCTAGAGACTATATGGAGCAAATGGTTTAGTAACTTTGGAACTGTGGAAGAAGTCAAGAGTTATTGAAGGACAGCTGCATAGTATTCCCTTGTGTAGATGTACCACAGTATCTTTATCCAGTCTTCTGTTCTTGGGTACTTAGATTGTTTCCAGATTCTGGCTATCAGAGGTGGGTGGGTGGGAGGGAATATGGGAACTTTGGTGGTGGAAATGGGGCACTGGTGGAGGGATGGGTGCTGAAACTCTGTACAAATAAGACCCAATTATGAACATCTTTGTAATTGTATATCTCACAGTGGTATAATTAGAAATAAAAAATGAAAAAAGAGTTATTAAAGGAGAATGAGTGGAATCTGATGTCAGTTTGAGGGTGAAAGAAACCAAGAAGGAGATGCCATAACACACTGTTTGTACTCTGCATATCCAGGTAGGTAGATGGTGAGCATGTTTTGGAGAACCCAGAAGAGGACTGGGTCATGAGTTCTGTTTTGGTCATGTTAATATTGAGGTGCTATTGAAGCATTCAAAAGCAGGGATCGGGCTGGGTGATAGTCCAGTGGATAGGGTGTTTGCCTTGCCGCTAGCCGGCCATGCTGGCCCGGGTTCGATCCCCGGCATCCCATATGGTCCCCTGAGCACCGCTAGGAGTAATTCCTGAGTGCAGAGCCAGGAGAAAACCCTGAGCATTGCGGGTGTGACCCAAAAAGCAAAAAAAAAAAAAACAACAGGGATCAAGTCAACAATAGATGACTGAAACATGAGTTTAGTCATGAGTTTAGTCAAAAGAGAGCTGGGCTTACAGAGACAGTACAGCAGGCAGGTGTTTGCCTTGCCTAAGACTGACCTGACTTTGATCCCTGGAACCCCTGCTGCCCCCACCAAGCCTGTCAGGAGTGATCCCTGAGTGCAGAACCAGGAGTAAGCCCAGAGAAGCTAGGTGTACAACAACAGATGAACGAATTATGAAGATGTGACGCATATACACACAGTGGAATTCTATGAAGCCGCAAGGAAAGATGTAATCATGCAGTTTGCTTCAACTTGGATGGAGCTGGAAGATATATTAAAAAAAGAAATGTCAGAAGAAGGATATGAATGGGACACATGGCACTAGAGTTTTTTTTTTCTTTTTGGGTCATACCCAGCAATGCTCAGGGGGTTACTTCTGGCTCTGCACTCAGGAACTCAGGTATTACGCCTGGTGGTGCGGGGAAACCATATGGGATGCTGGGACTCAAACCTGGGTTGGCGCGTGCAAAGGCAAATGCCCTCCCCACTGTGCTATGGCTCCAGCCCCTGACACTAGAGTTTTTTTTTTTTTTTTTTTGGGGTCATACCCAGCAATGCTCAGGGGTTTCTCCTAGCTCTGCACTCAGGGAATTACTCCTGGCGGTGCTCAGGGGGACCATATGGGATGCCGGGATCGAACCCCGGGCCGACATGGGCCGCCCATACAAAGTAAACGCCTTACCCACTGGAGTATCGCTCCGGCCTTCTGACACTAGAGTTTTAAAGAGACATTTGGGACTGGAGATATATAACAGTGAGTTAGGGTGTTTGCCTTGCATGAGGCTGACCTAGGTTCAATCTCTGGAACTCTATATACCACAGACAATGAAGGAGATGCCACAAGGATCTCACTTATTTGTTGTATATGGAATAAGTAGACAAGTAAATGCAATGTGATAAAGGGAGGATGCTTCGATCACCCCAGCCCCAGATTATAGGGGAGGAAATGGGCGCAGAAGAAGGGAGAAAAGGCAGAGAAGAAGAGGCAGATGGGAAGTTACTGGGACCAGTGATAAAGGGTACATCAGTGGCACTGAGGAGTTTTATAACTATATATCCAAACTTCAGAGTTCATAGCAATGGAAGCAGGAGATGCAAACTGCAACCAAACTTAAAATGTGTCTATTAAAGAGTCAGTCTGGGTGGTAGGGGCTTGGGTGGGAGGGAACCTGGGAACACTGGTGGAGGTAAATTTACACTGGTGGTGGTATTGGTGCTGCAACACGGTATGCCTGAAACTAAACTGTGAATAATTTTGTAAATTCGTCTAAATGAACAATAATAACTTAAAAAATCCAAAGCCAGTGGCTGAGATGATAATACAGTGGGTAGCGTGCTTGCCTTGAATCGCGGCCAACCCAGTTTCAACCCCCAGCATCTCATATGGTATCCGGTACACTGCCAGGACTAATTCTTGAGTGCAGATCTAGGAGTATCCTCTGAGCACTGCGAGGTGTGGCTTAGAAGAAAATAAAGTAAATAATAAAAAATAATTAAAAAGAGAGCTAGATGTATTTAGTGGTGTCCTGGTCTTACTGGTTTCTGAAAGTCTATTTAAAATTTTTATTTGTTTGGGGAGCTTACACCTCATGATGTTCAAAGCTTCCTCCTGCCTCTGCACTCAGGGATCACTAATGGTAGGGCTCAGGGGACCAGATGGGGTGCCAGGATGGAATCCAGGTTGACTGTGTGTAAGGAAAGTGCTCTCCCTGCTGTACTATTGCTCCAGCTCCTGAAAGCCTATTTATAAATGTTGAGAACTTCTGTAATTTGGTTGTGAAATTTGGTTGCTTCAATTGACCATGATGAAAGTGTTCAGACTAAGGAAAGAAGTTGGAAAATACTAAAATTGGTGTCCCCTACCTCAGCTTCATTGCAGTGAATTTGTTAGAATGCCAGTGATTTAGAGGTACTCGGCTGTGATCGTGAATGTGATTGCTGAGGGCGTTTGTAAAGAGTGTGAGGCCTAGGGCTAAGACTTATTGAATGCCAAGATTTAGATGGAAAATGATGAGCTCACAAAGGCGACTGAAAAAGAGCAGCGTCTGATTCTGCTTTCATATCTGTCTTGTCCTTCTCAGCTTTTTAATCACTGCCTTGGTTGAAGTTCATATTATTTCACATCTGAGCTATTTAAATAATACTCAGACTTTATCTGTTTCCTAAGTTATCTTTTTTGGCTTTTCGGCCACAACTGGTGGTGCTCAGGGCCTACTCCTGGCTTTCTGCTCAGGGATTGCTCCTGGAAGCATTCAGGGGACTTCATGGGGTGCTGGGAATTGAATGCAAGTCAACTATAGGCAAGACAAGTGCCCTCCATGCTGTACTACTGTTCCGCCCCATTTTTAAATGTCACATATAGTTTTTCCTCTAACTGGAGAACTGATTCAAACAGAGAACTTATGTAGAAGACTACGGCTTTGAAAATCTTCACCCCTGTTGTGTTACTCTCTGACTATGTGACACTGAACACACTTTTGGTCTCTCCAGGCCTAATTGTCTTCACCTGTAAAATGAGGCTAATAGTTCCTGTGACTGAGTTGTGAGATGCCACAGACACTGTATGTGAGAAAGGGCCCCACCCAACTCAGAGATACCATTTCTCTTCCATACGAGAGGCGTTGCCAATGATTTCACCATATAGCATCTGGCTTCAACAAGAACGCTCTCTGGAGACTTGAGGTCTTGGCAAACATCTAATTTCAGCCTCAAATTCTCCACTGGGCCCCCCACCTTCCTTCACTTCTCTTATTTTCTACTGCCTTTTTACCTCCTTTCTATTCTGACAAAGTTTTAAAATGCATCCTTCATGTACTCACTTTCTTATTTATTTTTGCTTTTTGTGCCACCTGGCAATGCTCAGGGGTTACTCCTGGCTCTGCACTCAGAAATTACT
The DNA here is from genome assembly GCA_021461705.1 of Cryptotis parvus. Lineage (NCBI taxonomy): Eukaryota > Metazoa > Chordata > Mammalia > Eulipotyphla > Soricidae > Cryptotis > Cryptotis parvus. Next base: position 7,403 of record JAJIBD010027412.1, read on the forward strand.
CCTCGCAGTACTTAGAGGACTTAGGAATTACTCCTGGCAGTGCTGGGGATTGAACTTAAGTCGGCCACTTGCAAGGCAAATAGCTGTACTATTGCTCCAGTCCTATGTGCTCTCTTTCACTCCATTCTCTCTTAGCCTCTACCTATCAGGATTATATTTAAGTTGATTCTTGATGCTTAGTTCCTCTAAGGATTGTTCTTGGACCAGGAGTCTCCCTTTTAACCTTGCCCCTCTGTTGAACTTTCCTTTAACTCCCAGCAACAAATCAAAGGGACAAAGATGAACTGTCTCGAGTGTCAAGGATGTGTTGAAGGAACCCTAGCACTTCTGTGCTCTCAAGTAGTTTTCACTGAAGCTGGCAGGCATGGTTACTTATGGGCAATAAGGATCTTTTCCAGACAACTCCCTGATGCTTTGAAGAAGGAAAGAAAGAAGTTAGGAAGCTATTATTTATTGAACGGGTACTAAACATATGGTCTCATGTCAGGGACCTTCATAAGTTGTTTCATTCCTTGTCACAATAACGTTGATAGATGATGATGGTATTCAGGTTGTGTGTAGTGTACTGCTGCCCTGTAAACTCAGTGAGACCATGGATCAAGCCATCTTCAGTTTTGCATCTAGTAGAATTGCTCTCTGTGCTCAGTAAGTGCCAGTTAAACTGAATTGCTGATACCATTCAACTGAAGTTTCATAGCCTAGGAGAATGAGGATTTGGGGGTCTTTGTGGGTTTGGGTAAGAAATTTCATTACTTGCAATCTAGGTTTCTTTGTGGGAATGATGTTTAATTATCTTCATAGTCTGATGATGCCCCAATAGCAGGAGACCGCTTGCCTTGGTAAACTATAAACTGCAGCCCAAATGCAGGGAAGGTGCTCACATGTACTGTGGCGTTTCTCATTAACCCAAAAGCTGTCTGGGTCTGTAGTTCCCAACTACAGATTTGTTCTCGTCATTCATTTTTTTTTATTTAGGAAAGTTCCTTAAACCCTCGTTTTATTTTTTTAAGTATTTTATTATACCACCGTGAGATATACAAATAAAAAAGATATACAATTAAAAAGTTCATGTTTGGGTTTTGGTCATACAGTGGCGTCATTCATTTTTTTTAACTCTTTGAGTTAAAAAATAATAAAAGAGACAAGTCAGTCCCTTGTAAGGTTGCATACATTCAGTTTATAAAATCAGAACTTGTCATGCAGATTTTTGTCAAAAAATTGACAATTCAAAAAATTATCTTTTTATGTTAAAATGTTGTCTAGTTTAGGAAATTTTGTTTGTTTCTTGAACACCCAGCAGTTCTCAGGGCTTAAAGCTGGTCCTTCACTCAGAGATAACTCCTGGCTGGACTCAGAGAACCGTAGTGGGTGCTAGGAATTGAACTCCAGTCAGCCTCATACAGAGTAAATATCCTGCCCACTGTACTATCTCTTTGGCCTCTAGTTTAGGAAATCTTCATTATAGTGAATAGTAGTTGTTTTTTTTTTTTTTTTGCTTTTTGGGTCATACCCGGCGACTCTCAGGGGTTTCTCCTGGCTCTGCACTCAGGAATTACTCCTGGCGGTGCTCGGGGACCATATGGGATGCCGGGGATCGAACCCAGGCCGGCACAGGCCGGCCGCGTGCAAGGCAAACGCCCTACCAGCTGGGCTGTCGCTCTGGCCCGTGAATAGTAGTTTATAAAATCTTTATTTAGTTAAGTGTTTGCACAGTTCTGTAAGAGCACCCAGTAACAAAGAAAATACAGGGTGTGGAGGGAGGGGGGCTGGGTGGGTAAAAAGGCTTTGGGGGCCATGCTATTTCTTTTCCCCAGGAAACCACAAAGCTGTCTGGAAGAGAGGGGCTAAGGCAGCACATTTTCCTTGTGTCTGCTGTGTGACCTCTGACCTCTCTAGATCAGACCAGCAGCAGGAGGCCCTAAGGGGAGAGCCCCTCCTCCCTGCCCCCTGCAGAGAGCAGCTCTGAGTGTAACCACCAGAGCGTACACTTTTGCATTCCAAACAGTGGGGCTGGATTATTTTAAATTTCTCTCAACCTCTGTTCTAGCCATCAAAAGTATTTTCCTTTCTACCAGCAATCTTCTGGCCACCAGTTTGTCCTCTCCTGGCTCAAGGCAAAGAATAGTTTCCAGGGAAAGACGAGGACTGGGGGAGCATACAGGAAGGCCAGGATAAGTAGCTACAGCAAGCTAGTCCCAAGACCTCATCTGGCATAGCCCAGTCCACAGTGCCCAGAGTTCTCGGCTCTCTGTTCAGGGCAGGTCCTGCTGGTGCAGCAGGACTGGAAAAAATAATAGCAGTTAGAGAGTGTGAGAGTAGAGGATGAGAGGAGGATCTTATTTTCATTTCTCTGTGGACATAAATGTATTTAATTACTTTTGCTGAGGTAATGGTTTACCAGGCTATATGTGTTTTTAGAGTGCAACTTCATTCCTCTTCAAAATACACATTACCACACTATACCCAACACCTGAGTACCAATGTCCTCCATCACAGCCCATTGGAAGTCTCCCTTCCATTCCCCTCCCAGCTCTAGTAACCTCAGTTCTTCCTTCAGAGACCAAGTGTTTGTTTTTGTTTGGCTCTGTCTGTTCCCTTTACATTTGAATGAGATCATCTGGTATTTGTCTTTTTCCTTTGACTTGTTTCCCTTAGCATAACCCCTCCAGTTACAAACATTTTATTGCAAAATGCAAGATTTCATCTTTTCTAGTAGGTGAATAATTCCATCCGGTATATATGTCATGTCTTCTTCTTCTTCTTTTTTTTTTTTTTGAAAAGGTATATTCAGCTTTATTGGGAGTGAAGGAAGAGTCTTGTACTTTTTTTTAACATTTTATTATACCACCGTGAGATATACAATTACAAGGTTGTTCACGCTTGGGGGTTTCGGTCACACAGTGTTCCAGCACCCGCCCTCCACCAGTGCCCCTCAACCACCACCCATGTCCCCAATTCCCTCCCCCTCCCACATCCTGCCTAAATGGCAGGTTCTTTATCTCCTCTCTCTCTCTCTCTCTCCTCTCTCTCTCCTCCTTCTTCCCCACATTGTGGGTTGCACTACGTACACTTAGAAGCCATCATTTGCATTTTTTGTCTGTATTTAATGCTCAGTTCTATGTTGGTATCAGACCTTTAGACATTTATTCACACATGTTCCCTTCTCTATCTAACCAAACCTCTGACTCCCAGCGCTTGTGGTAATTTCCACTTTTGGTAAGATCACCTGGTATATTTATGTCATGCAAATAAATGCAGTCATTCTATGTCTCTCTCTTTCCTTCTGACTAATTTCACTCAACATGATTCTCTCCATGTCCATCCATTTATAGGAAAATTTCATAACTTCATTTTTTCTGACAGCTGTATAGTATTCCATTGTGTAGATGTACCACAGTTTCTTTATCCAGTCATCAGTTCTCGGGCATACTGGTTGTTTCCAGGTTCTGGCTATTGTGAATAGTCCGTGTTGAAGGCCTGTTTCCTAGGCTACAAACGGAGGACTCGGTTCCCTTTGCCTAGGGGAAAGTCCCCGGACCTCCGGCGAGAGTGCCAAGTGCCCAGCGCACGTCCACCTTCCCGCATCTCACACTTAACTCCGCCAAGAAGTGGTCTTCTTTATTCACTATTCTATAGTGGATTGGGCATTTGGATTGTTTCCACAACTCTGCTATACAAATAGCACTGCAATGAACAGTAAGTGTGCAATATCTTTTCAAATTGCTTCTTTATATTTTTTGGATAGATTACCTAGGAGTGGAAATGCTGAATCATGTGGCAGATATATGTTCTTATTTTGAGAAATATTTTAAAATATATTTACTTCAAAACCGTGATTTAAAAAATGTTTATAGTTGAGTTTAGGAACTGCCCCTTGAGGTGTTGCAGGTGTGACTGTGGTGCCTGGCTGCGTTGGCAGGTGACAGACAGGAGACAGCCTTGTCTACCCCAGGACTCTGCCCCGTGGGCCTTGGATGGTTGACGGTCTGACATAGTAAAAGACTGGCCCCTGGGATGAACCCAGAGCCATGGCAGAGCCTGGCAAGCTACCCATGGTGTATTCGTTACACCAAAAACAGTAACAATAATGGACCTCATTCCCTCATTCCCAACGAATGGAGACATTACTGGCACCTGCTCGAGAGCAAATCGATGAACAATGGGAAGACAAGTGATACAGTGATACAAGTGAGTTTAGGCATATAATATTTCAACCCCGATACCACCCTATGTCAACTTCTCTCCAGCAATGTTTCCCAAACTCCATTTCCCTCATCCTATGCCTGTCACCTTGATAGGTGGTTGGAGCTTAGAACGCATGTTTTCAGTGTTGTTGAGTCTGTGCTTTGAATATATAGTTTCACCACTCTCCCACATCACCAGTACAACTGAAGCCCCTGACCCCTGCTCCCACATTAATTATCTTTCTCATCTTCTTCTCCCTCGCATCTCTTCCCTTCTTTGTCCTTCTTACCCCCAAAACTGGTGTCAAGGGTGATCTGAGCATCCCCCTTTACTACATTGCAAATCTTGATGTTATTTCCTATAGCAGCTGGACCAATTTGTATCTTATCAATAATGCTAAAGGGCTCATTTTCTCTACTCTCACACCTGCATTTGTTTCTGACTTTTTTGATTAACACCATTATCAAAGGTATGAGGTGATATATTACTGTTATTTTGATTGACACTTACCTGGGAACAATGTAAGTATTCATGGTATGTCTCTTGTTCATCTGTGTATATTCTTTGGTGGTGTGTCTTTGCAACACCTCTCTGTTTTTAATGCAGTTGTTTTATTTTGTTGTTGTTAAGGTTTGAGTTTCTTATATGTACTGTATATTATTTTTTGTCAGATGTATGGGTGTGTATTTTATCCCATTCACTAGGTTGTCCCCTCATTTGTTTTCTGTTTGTTTTATTTTTAGTTCTTATTTAAAGAACTTTGCATAGAGAAGTGTGAGGGGAGGGAAGGGGAGAGAGAGGGTTAGAGAGAGAGAAAGAGAGAAAGAGATATATGGGCTTCTCCAGAGTTAAAAAAGTGGCCCTTTTAACTTTAATAGTAGTTTTTGTCACTGTGCAGAAGCTTTATATTTTGTTGCCCTTCCATTAGTTTATTTTTTGCTTTTGTTTTGCTTATCATTGGAGTCATATCTCCTATAACATCACAGAAGTCTAAACCAAGGACTATTTGCCTGTGTTTTCTTTTATGTGTTTTGTAATTTCAACATACATTGGAATCTTTCATCCACTTTTAGTTAACTTTTGTGCATGTAGATGCAGTCACTAGTTTATCAGTCGTAAGAGTATGACAAGTACCTGCTGTCTGCCTAGCTAGCTCAAGTAGGAGGCGAATGATAAATTCTAGAAGAAGAGAAAACCTGTGAGGCAGGCAGGAAGAACATAAAAAGTGAATAGTGACCTACTGATATCACTGTTAGATAGTGGTCCTGTTTTATTTTTTTTGTATATTGCTATCCAGTTTTTCCAGTTTAATTTGTTGAAGAGACTTTCTTCTTCATTTTATGCTTTTGGCTTCTTTGTCATAAATTACCCCCCCATATAGGCAATAATTTAATTTTGAGTTCTCAATTTTAATCCACTGATATTTGTGTTTATCTTAATTCCAGTACTTCACTGTTTTGATTATCATAGCTTTGCAGTATAGCTATTTCTCTACTCCTGAGAGGAGGGTTTTATAAATGGGACTAGAACTGGAATTTTTGCAACAATTATAGCAATTATAGCTGTAGTTTGGGTCAGCAGCAGGATGGCTACTAGAAGGAAAAATTCTTGTGCCATTATGATCCATGAATTTTATCCAATATAAGTGCTCAGATGTGCTACACGCCTTATAGACTACCTAACGGCCCAGGTAAGCATCTATAACTTGTCTCTGCTCCTACCTGTAATATGGCTAAATTTTCTGGTGGTTTGTAAGCTCTCCCATCCAATGCACTGACTTTCACTGCTGTTTGTCATTCCCATACTGACTCACATAACCTTTTCTGTGGGGAAGACATCAAACATACCCTACTGATTTCCATTATATCCTGACATTATTCATGGCATATGGTTGTGACATGAAGGGGTTAATACTTCTTGTTATTTTTATTTGGGGGCTACACTTGGAGGTGCTCAAATTCCTCTGAAAGTGCTCAGGTGACTGTGGTGCTGGGGGAACAAATCTGGGCCACTGGCATGCAAAACATGTGCTCAATCTTTGAAATATTCCCCTGTCCCAGGTTAATGATTATTTCAATATCAGCATTAAAGTCTAATCTGGCGTTGGTATTCAGACTTCAACAATTAAAGGCCTTTTTCTTATAATGTTCAACATTTCAGTGCCATGTATCTAACCCCAAAATTGATCACTTGATCACTTGATCACTTGAATCCGTTACTCATCGATTTGCTCGAGCGGGCGCCAGTAACATTTCCATTGGACCCTATCACGTGCCAATGTAGCCCAATGGCATCTGGTTGATTCAGGAATATGAAGAGCCTCAAACCGTTCCTTCAGGGTCTTAACAAGGAAGTCTGACCATCTTGTAGGTGGGCGGCCACGTGATCTTTTGACATCCCGTGGGATCCAGTCGGTAACGGCTCTAGTCCAGCGGTTGTCTCCAAATCGCATTACATGTCCAGCCCATCTGATTTTCGATGCCTTGGCAAACGAGACAGCGTCCCTGATTCTGGAATAGCGACGAAGGTCAGAACTCCGGATTCCTTCTCTCACTTGAGTGAGACGTGATATTCCAAGCATAGCTCTTTCGATGCCTCTCTGGGAGACCCGGAATAGCATTCTCATCCTGCTTTCGTAGGGCCCAGGTCTCTGAGGCGTATGTTAATGCAGGGAGAACGGTGGAGTCAAAGAGATGTGCCCGGAGCCGGAGGTTCTTTGTCCTTTTTAGCTATTTCTTCGATGCCTTTGAAGGCATTCCATGCTGCTCTCTTCCTCCTGCGCAGCTCAGGTTTTAGGTCATTCATCATGTTGACTTCTCGACCTAGGTACACATAACTGCTGCATTCAGAGATGTTTGTTCCATTGAGAGAGAATGGGGCCTCTGGAACTAGTTCATTTCTCATGAACATAGTTTTCTTCAGATTCAACTGTAGACCTACCTTTCCACATTCTCGGTCAAAGTCAGCCAGCATTTGTGCCGCTTGGCTAATGTTTGGTGTTATTAGAACGATGTCATCAGCGAAGCGGAGGTGGTGTAGTTGCCGACCATCTATCTTCACTCCCATTCCTTCCCATTCTAATTGTCTCATGATGTTCTCGAGGGTGGCACTGAAGAGTTTTGGTGAGATGGTATCACCCTGTCGAACCCCTCTTTTGACATCAATGATCACTTCTTTGTAGAATGGTGAGATCCTGGTGGTGAATCCATAATACAGCTCACGAAGGATCTTGATGTATTGGGTTTGGAACACCCTGTTTGACTAGGGCTTCGATGACTGCTTCAGTTTCCACAGAATCAAAGGCTTTCTGTAAATCAATGAACGTGAGACAGAGCGGCATCTTGTACTCCCTACAAACCTCAATGAGCTTGGTTACTGTGTGGATATGGTCGATTGTGCTGAATCCTTTCCGGAAACCTGCTTGCTCGCATGGTTGACCTTCATCTAGTGTTCTGCTAATCCTGTTCAGGGATGACTCGTGTAAACAGCTTGTAGATGACAGACAACAGGCAGATGGGGCGATAGTTGCCAATGTCATGAATGTCTCCCTTCTTGAACAGTAGAACTGTCCTGCTGGTTTTCCATTGGGAGGGCCCCCTTGCATTCGGACAGGTAGCGTGTGAAGAGCCGAGCTAGTGTATTGATGAGCACCGATGGCAGATTCTTCAGATGTTCGGGTCTGACTTTGTCTGGGCCTGGTGCTGTTCCCTTCTTTACCGATGAGATGGCATGTCTTATTTCAGAAGGGAGAACGTTGGGAATGACGTATCCATCCTGTGGAATTTGGTATGTGGGCAGGTGGATGTGGCTATCAAAAAGATTTGAGTAGAAGTCCTGGATAATCTTCTCCATTGCCTTTCTGGAAGATGTGATAGATCCATCAGGGCGTCGGAGGGCAGTCATCTTGGTCTTATAGTTGGCGAAGGACAGGCGGGTGCGCGAATACTTTTCCCCGGCTTCTGCTGCATCTTCCAGTATTTCTGCTCTTCTGTCTTTGAGGTCTGCTTTTATCGCTCTCTCTGCACTGTTTAGCAAGCTTGGACGTTAGCATTTGGTCTCCTGAGGCTCGCGCCTTGCCACGTTGGCGAATGAGCTCGAGAGTTTCTGAAGACAAGCGTCCTTTTGTGTTTTTTCTCTCTCTCGGCATTCTTCGCACAATCATGGAGGTGCTGAACCAGTCGGTTGTATTCTTCATCGATGTCATCAATGATGGTATCTTTCCATGTTGCCGCAATGGTGCCAAAGAGTTCCCAGTTGGTGGTCGTTCTGGGAGTTCTCTTCTTAAACTTTGCAGCCTTTTCTCCCCGTTGCGGGAAGTAGAATTTTGCACGAAGGAGACGGTGGTCCGATCCTGTCTGGAATTTGGGGACGACAGCAACATCGGTCCAGACAAAACCGTCGATTGAAGATGATGTGGTCGATTTCATTGTGGAACTGTCCACACGGGAGATTCCCATGTCCAACGTTTCGCTTCAGCCTTCTGAAACTGTGAGTTCCCATGAATAGTCTTGGTGGACATGATGAACTCAGATAGTCTCTCACCCTGTTCGTTCCATTCTAGGCCATGGGTCCCGATGTGGGAGTTCTTCAGCCGATCTTCTCGGTCCTATCTTGGCATTAAAATCACCCGACTATGATCTTGTAGAAGGTGTGATCTTTTTATAGAACTCCTCCAATTCCATGTAGAATTTCTCAATTTCATCTTCTTTGTATGTGGATGTTGGTGCGTAGACAATGAAGATAGAAATTGCTGGCAGTGGGCCACATCTCCTCAAGTGTAATCGTCCTATTCGGTTTGTTAGGCATTCAAATGAATCAATGTTGACAGCCATGTTTGTGTTGACAAGGACACCAATGCCACCGGCGCCTCTTTCATCACATGTTCCAAGGAACAATTCTTCTCCGGTGTCAAATACAGCATGATGCGACTGCGCCTCCTCGTCTCAGTCAGACCAATGATGTCGTACTTGATCTTTCTTGCTTGCAGCATCAGATCCTCAATATATGCTTCCGTTGCCAGTGTACGTGCATTGAAAGTACAGACAGTCATTTTAGTCCTTCTTCGTTTTGGCAGCCTAGGACAGCCGTGAAATTTTATCAGGCACTGCTTGTTTGCCTTTCTTACTGCTGCCGTATTAAGGGCTCTTTTCGGGGTCAGGAAAATAAACATTTTTGTTACTGGGTTTGGCATATCGAACACGCATCGGACAGCTTGCCAGGCTCTGCCATGCGGGCACTATATTCTCATTGCTTTGTGGGGCTCTCTCAGAGGGTGGGTAGAATATTTGTGGTAGTCTGGAGGTAAATTGCGCGGCGGCGCGTTCCGCCTGCCGGGAAAGCTGGTTTCTGCTCTGCCGGGTGTACCTGTGTCTGAGGCTCAAGCATTCCTGGGTTTGAAATACTCTCCTCTGAAGGGCGGGTCTCTGCAGGGCGGGTCCTTGTAGGCTGGGTTTCTGACAAGCTGGGCTGGAGACTGGATTAATCTGTGGGCTGGAGAGTGGATTAATATGCTGGGGGAGATCTTACCAGCTGCAGAGTGTGGATTGTGACACAGGTGGCTGCCAGCAAGGTGTGGGAGTTTCTCTGGCCTCCTCCGAGGCTCCATCGGGATGGTGGACTCAGGTCGAAGTTGCTCTCGTGGTCCATGGAGTGCAGGGGGGTTCAACGGGGGAAAGCTGGTTTCTGCTCTGCCGGGTGTACCTGTGTCTGAGGCTCAAGCATTCCCTGGGTTTGAAATACTCTCCTCTGAAGGGCGGGTCTCTGCAGGGGCGGGTCCTTGTAGGCTGGGTTTCTGAC
>JAJIBD010027413.1:0-18150 GCA_021461705.1 Cryptotis parvus
TTGCTCGCATGGTTGACCTTCATCTAGTGTTCTGCTAATCCTGTTCCAGGATGACTCGTGTAAGCAGCTTGTAGATGACAGACAACAGGCAGATGGGGCGATAGTTGCCGATGTCATGAATGTCTCCCTTCTTGAACAGTAGAACTGTCCTGCTGGTTTTTTCCATTGGGAGGGCACCTTGCATTCGGACAGGTAGCGTGTGAAGAGCCGAGCTAGTGTATTGATGAGCACTGATGGCAGATTCTTCAGATGTTCGGGTCTGACTTTTGTCTGGGCCTGGTGCTGTTCCCTTCTTTACCCGATGAGATGGCATGTCTTATTTCAGAAGGGAACGTTGGGAATGGCGTATCCATCCTGTGGAATTTGGTATGTGGGCAGGTGGATGTGGCTATCAAAAGATTTGAGTAGAAGTCCTGGATAATCTTCTCCATTGCCTTTCTGGAAGATGTGATAGATCCATCAGGGCGTCGGAGGGCGGTCATCTTGGTCTTATAGTTGGCGAAGGACAGGCGGGCAGTCGCGATTACTTTTCCCGGCTTCTGCTGCATCTTCCAGTATTTCTGCTCTTCTGTCTTTGAGGTCTGCTTTTATCGCTTCTCTGCATTGTTTAGCAAGCTTGGACGTTAGCATTTTGGTCTCCTGAGGCTCGCGCCTTGCCACGTTGGCGAATGAGCTCGAGAGTTTCTGAAGACAAGCGTCCTTTTGTGTTTTTCTCTCTCTCGGCATTCTTGCACAATCATGGAGGTGCTGAACCAGTCGGTTGTATTCTTCATCGATGTCATCAATGATGGTATCTTCCCATGTTGCCGCAATGGTGCTAAAGAGTTCCCAGTTGGTGGTCGTTCTGGGAGTTCTCTTCTTAAACTTTGCAGCCTTTTCTCCCCCGTTGCGGGAAGTAGAATTTTGCCACGAAGGAGAGGCGGTGGTCCGATCCTGTCTGGAATTTGGGGACGACAGCAACATCGGTCCAGACAAAACCGTCGATTGAAGATGATGTGGTCGATTTCATTGTGGAACTGTCCACCAGGAGATTCCCCATGTCCAACGTTTTGCTTCAGCCTTCCTAAAACTGTGAGTTCCCATGAATAGTCTTGGTGGACATGATGAACTCAGATGGTCTCTCACCCTGTTCGTTCCATTCTAGGCCATGGGTCCCGATGTGGAGTTCTTCAGCCGATCTTCTCGGTCCTATCTTGGCATTAAAATCACCGACTATGATCTTGTAGAAGGTGTGATCTTTTTATAGAACTCCTCCAATTCCATGTAGAATTTCTCAATTTCATCTTCTTTGTATGTGGATGTTGGTGCATAGACAATGAAGATAGAAATTGCTGGCAGTGGGCCACATCTCCTCAAGTGTAATCGTCCTATTCGGTTTGTTAGGCATTCAAATGAATCAATGTTGACAGCCATGTTCGTGTTGACAAGGACACCAATGCCACCGGCGCCTCTTTCATCACATGTTCCAAGGAACAATTCTTCTCCGGTGTCAAATACAGCATGATGCGACTGGCGCCTCCCCTCGTCTCAGTCAGACCAATGATGTCGTACTTGATCTTTCTTGCTTGCAGCATCAGATCCTCAATATATGCTTCCGTTGCCAGTGTACGTGCATTGAAAGTACAGACAGTCATTTTAGTCCTTCTTCGTTTTGGCAGCCTAGGACAGCCGTGAAATTTTATCAGGCACTGCTTGTTTGCCTTTCTTACTGCTGCCCGTATTAAGGGCTCTTTCGGGGTCAGGAAAATAAACATTTTTGTTACTGGGTTTGGCATATCGAACACGCATCGGACAGCTTGCCAGGCTCTGCCATGCGGGCACTATATTCTCATTGCTTTGTGGGGCTCTGTCAGAGGGGTGGGTAGAATATTTGTGGTAGTTTGGAGGTAAATCGCAGCGCACGCATGCCTACGCGCAAATAGAAAGCTGGTTTCTGCTCGGCCGGGTGTACCTGTGTCTGAGGCTCAAGCATTCCTGGGTTTGAAATACTCTCCTCTGAAGGGCGGGTCTCTGCAGGGCGGGTCCTTGTAGGCTGGGTTTCTGACAAGCTGGGCTGGAGACTGGATTAATCTGTGGGCTGGAGAGTGGATTAATATGCTGGGGAGATCTTACCAGCTGCAGAGTGTGGATTGTGACACAGATCGCTGCCAGCAAGGTGTGGGGAGTTTCTCTGGCCTCCTCCGAGGCTCCATCGGGATGGTGGACTCAGGTCGGGAGGTTGCTCGTGGTCCATGGAGTGCAGGGGGGTTCAGCGGGGAAAGCTGGTTTCTGCTCTGCCGGGTGCTGAAAATATGTATGACTGAACCCAATCATGAACATATTTTTTAATTGTATATAGCATGGTGGTATAATAAAAAAAAATTAAAAAAAATTGACCCAGGCCACATACAAGACAAGTGTCCTACTCACTGTATTATCTCTCCTGCTCTCAGAACAAATTTTTTTGTTATAGTAATTTTGACCTTCCCCTCGAGGTGTTGCAGGTGTGGCTGCGGTGCCCAGCTGCATTGGCTGGTGGCAGACAGGAGACAGGCTTGTCTACACCCAGGGCTCTCCCCCCTTGGGCCCTGGATGGTTGATGGTCTGACATAGAAAAGACTGGGCCACCTGGGATGAACCTAGAGCCACAGCAGAGCCTGGCCAAGCTTCTCCTGGGTGTATTCGGTATGCCAAAAACAGTAACAATAATAGACTTCATTCCCAATAAATGGGGATGTTACTGGCACCCACTCAAGCAAATTGATGAACAACGGGAGCGCAAGTGACAAGTAATTTTAAAGTAGCCTTCAAAGAAAAAATATTGGAGCACTAAAGTGGTTCATTACATCGTAAGAATATTCAGTTCATTGAGAAGACATGGTGTTTCAAAATCTGTGTTCTTATTAATAGAGCCTCAAAATACATGAACCATGGGCGGAAGCAGCTGTACGGGGAGAGCATTTGCCTTACACATAGCCAACTGAGGTTTGATCCCTGGCATTCCATTACTCCCAGCGCACCACCGGGGGAATTCCTGAGTTCAGAGCCAGGAATAACCCCTGAGCGCCACGGATGTGACCAAAAAGGAAAAAAAGAAAATAAAAAAATAAAGCTTATAGTCATAAAATTAAAGAAAAATTACAGCTGCTATATTTGCATATGGTTTGAATACACCATGTTTGATAGAACAAGAAGATTTACATTTCTTTAAGCCTAAAAAATGTACTTTATTTGAAGCACAGTGATGCAAGCACTGTCCATGACAGGGCTTCACACACAACTTCCAGGCGCTTACCCCCAGCAGAGTCCACAGCCCTGCCCCCCACTGTCTCAGGGTTCCTTCCATCCATCCCTGCCCCAGTTGGGTAGCTAGGCTCTGTAAACCTGTTCTCAGGTTCTATTGCCTTTAGCCATTATTCCCAAATCATGTTTCTTTTTGGTTTGTCTTGGTTTTTATTCTTTATTGAATCACCTGAGATACACAGTTACAAAGTTGCTCATGATTGGGTTTCAGTCATGCAATGTCCCAATATCTGTCCCTTCACCAGGGCACATTTCCCACCACCAATGTTAGCAGATTCCCTCCCTGCCACCTTCTCTCGCCCTGCCTGACCTCTATGGCAGACACTTCTTTCTTTTCTTGTCTTTCTTTCTTTTTATCTTTTCTTTCTTTTCTTGTCTTTTCTTTCTTTCTTTCTTTCTTTCTTTCTTTCTTTCTTTTCTTGTCTTTTCCTTCTTTCTTTCTTTCTTTCTTTCTTTCTTTCTTTCTCTTTCTTTCCTTCTTTCTTTTCTTTCTTTCTTTCTTTTCTTTCTTTCTTTCTTTCTTTCTTATTCTCCTCCTCTTCCTCTTCCTCCTCTTCCCTCCTCTTCTTCCTCTCCTTCCTCTTCTTCCTCCTCTTCCTCCTCCTCCTCCTTTTATTTTCCTTTTCAGACATGGTTTGCAATATATACACTGACAGGTTACCATGTATATCCCTTTGCCTCCTTTCATACTCAGTTCTTGTCCAGAGTGATCATTTCCAACTACCATTGTCACTTTGTCAGAGTGATCCCTTCTCTGTCCTAACTGCCCTACTTCTCCCCCTTCGTGGCAAGCTTCCTACCATGGACCCGTCTTCCTGGCCCTTGTTTCTACTGTCTTTGGGTGTTACTCACGCACTATTTTTTGGATATATCACAATGAGTGCAATCATTCTATTTCTTTAGATTCCAAATATGAGGGAGATCATTCTGTGTCTGCTGCTTTCCTGACTATCTTCACTCAGCATGATAATGTAAGGTTATAGATTTGAACAAACCTATCAATCTGTGGGCATTTTCCGACTCACAAGCTACAGAATTGGCATTGATAGAATGTTATATTCGACAATGCAGGGATACATATTCTGTGTGTCATAGAATGCTCATTAAAAAAAACAAATGTTAATATGTTTTAAAGGATTGAAATAATGGAAAGTTTCTTTTGTGACCATATTTGAGTGAATGAGATCTCAATAACAAAACTGTACTGGCTGGTGGAAGGGTGGGTTTTGGAATACTGTATGACTGAAACTAAATCATGAATTGCTTTGTAATTGTCTATTTCGTGGTGCTGTAATAAAATTTTTAAAAAAAAAGGGAATAAAATAAAAAGAAATTTTTAATCTTTAAAAAATAAAGCTTGATGCTGATTTTTAAAAATGCCTGGAAAATGTGATATATTTGGAAATTAAATAGCTCACTTCTAGAGCTGGTTAGGACTTAGTGGTAGAAATGGGGAAGGTCTTGGGTTCAATCCCTGGCACTCCAAAACATAAACTAGGAGCACGCTATAAATAATTAATCAAAGAATAAGCCCATGGAAAATTAGACAGTGTTTTAACTAAATGAAATAGATTTGAGATCTTTCCAAATGTGCTCTAATTTTAATTACTTAATGAATTAAAATTCATTTAAATTAAATGAATTAGTGGGGCAGAGAGATTCATATAGGAGTTAAGGCAACCTTTTGCATGGTGAACCTGTTTAGATCCTGGCACTGCATACAGTCACCTGGGTACTTCCAGGAATGAGCCCTAAGCATAGTGCCAGGAGTAATCTCCGAGCACCACTAAGTGTGACCTTAAAACTAAAAATAAATCAATTAAATTAAATATGTTTCTTTTGGACTAAATGTAAATATAAGTGAATTAATACATATTTGTTTTAATAACACGATTAACATAAATGTTGTAGATTTTTATTTTTCCATTTTGGAGCCATACCTGACAGTGCTCAGGGATCATTCCTGGTGGTGCTAAAGTTGGGTCGACAATGTGTAAGACCTTACCCACTGTACTATCTCTCTAGCCCTAAAATTTAATATAATCTAGTAGTTTAATTCAATAAAATAAAGCATATCAGTGCTAGTTTCCCTCTCTGCACGGCTTTACCTGAATCTTACCATTTTTATATGTTTTGTTTTCTTTGCCATTCAATTCTAAGTACTTGTTAAATTTCTTTTTGAGACTTTCTGACTGACCTATGGGTCATTTAATTATTTAATGGCCAAGTTCTGGGAGATTTTCTTGCTATTGATTACCTGTTTGCTTTCTTTGTGGTCAAAGCATAGTGTCTTTGCTTCCCCAAGTCTTTCTCATTTGTTTTTGCCCAGTTGATGCCCTCTGTTTGTGAATTTCACATGAGAATTTTAAATGTTGTCTGTGGTACTGATAAAATTGATGTTTCTTTAGCTAAACTGTAAAAGGGGGAGAGGAAGACAACAGGAGAAACTCAAATTACCAAGAGCAAAAGCAAAAAGAGGAAATACTATTATCAGTTTGCTATGCATCAAAACATGCAGTACATAAATTTATTTATGCATGCATATAAATAGATAAGTATGGCAACATAAATGGTTCAGAAAGATCCCATCAAAGAAAAACTTACCAAAAAATGTCCCAAAAAGAAATGAATAATATTCATAGACCTAAATCAGTTGCAGAATTGAACTATTAATTAAAACTTTCAAAGGAAACACTAATTCCAAGAGGTTCGTTGGGAAACTCTGTCAAATATATTGGGAAGAATTTAAACCAATCTCTTACAATATATTTTCAAAACAATAAGAGAAGCACCTGCTTCCCTCTGGCTTTGTAATAGAACCATGACCCCCAGGAACACTATAGATAGAGAGATCATACAAAAAAATAAAATCACAAACCTTTTTAGAGCATACCTCATGAGCAGCAAAGTAAGAGTCTAACGAAAATTTAGCAAACTAACTTCAAAAAATGTATGAAAAGAATAATGCATCATGACTGGCGTTAGTCTAGCAATAAAAGACTAGTTTCACATCTGAAAATAAATTTGCATCATTCACCACATTAGCAGGATAAAAAAAAGGGAAAAAATTAGGACCATCTCCATAAATGTAGAAAAAGCAGTTGATAAAATCCAATACCCATTCATGATATTTAAGGAAAAAATCCTCAGCAAAGTAAGGACAGAATAAAGGCAGCTTCCTCAATGGAACAGATGGCTATCAAACCTGACGGTGAACATCCAACTTCATAGAGAAATATGAATGCTTCGCCCCTGAGTTCTGGAACAAGAGACGAGCATTCACTCTCACCTTTTCTTTCAATATTGCACTAGAGGCTTGGGCCACTACAATAGGACAAGAGAAATAAATACAATGCATAGTTACTGGAATGAAATGTGTAAAAGGTGGTGATTGTATTCACAGATGGCATTTGTATATGTCCAGAACCCAAAAGAACTCAGAAAAGCTGAGAATAAGACAGCACTACTATGTAAATTTAATAAGTTACCAGATGCAAAACCATTACACAAAATCAATTGCATTTTATTAGAACAAGTAACAAAAACACAGAACAGTTTAACAGGATTGAAAAGCCTATTATATAAGGACAAATTTAATCAAAATTAGAAAGTCGCTATACTAAAACTACAAAATTATGTTGATGCTGGGACAAACTAAGAAAATGGGGAGAAACTAAGGAAATAAGCCTGTTTATAGATCGGAAATTTCAGCACTGAGGTTTAAATTCTCCTCACATGAATCGATATGTTTAATACCATTTTTATCAGCATGCTAAGTTGGGTGCAAGTGTTTGTGTGTGTTGTGTGTGTGTGTTTGTAAATTAGTAAGGAGACTCTAAAGGTATAGCAAATACTAAAGACCTTGAAGAGTCAAACAATATTTTAAAAATGGAAAAGGAGATGCTGGAGCAGTAGCACAGTGAATAGGGTGCTCACGTTGCTCACCAGCTGCCTAACCCAGGTTAGATACCTGATCTCACATACAGTCCTCCAAGCCCCACCAGGAATTATCCCTGAGCACAGAGCTAGCTCTGAGCACTGCCAGGTATGGCCCCAAACCAAAAACAAGTTGAAAAGGATTAAAAGACTTCAAGATTGACTATAAACCTATAGTAACAAAGATGGTGTGACATTTGGGTAAAGGAGGACAAATTAATGAGAAGGAATGGAATAGAGACACAAACTTTGGAACACACTTATGTAGCTCATTGACTGTGTTAGGGTTGGGGCCAAAGAAACTCGAAGAGAAAAGAGACAGGTCTTTTCAAAGAGTGCAGCCAAGAGCAGCCCCTGAGTGTGACTCTCGAGCACTGAGTGACCCTCAAGCACCGAGCCACTATATGTGGCCCCCAAAACTGAAAAATAAAATTAAGCTAAAAAGTCTATAAGCGTATACTTTGTGATGACCCAGCAGTTTCACCTTTAGATATTTATTACAAGGAAATGAAAACACATGACCACAAAACATTTATTCGGGATTATTCATCACAACTTTATTCTTGCTCGAATAAAACTGGGAAGCAATCCAAAGGTCCATTACAATAGAACAGATCAGCAAATCACTGTGTCTTCAAATAATTAATGTTAGTTAGTACTAGCAAGGAATGAGCTTCCATTACAAAGCTCAGCAGCCTGATGAACCTCGGTCACTAACCTAAGCAAAAGAAGCCAGGAACAGAAGACACGTGAGCCCTGACACGTGGCACTGAGGCAGGAGTGCAAGGAATCACTGGTGTTAGAAATCAGGACGGCCTCTGCGGGATGAGGCCAGACCACCAAAGAGCACAGGGAAGGTTGTCATATATATGTTTAGGGGTTGTCATGTATATGCCTTTGCCTATATTCAATACTCAGTTCTAGTCTGGTGTTACCATATCCAAAAATTAGTAGAACACTGGTATATATTTATATCCCACAGGTGAATGCATTCTATATCTTTTTCCTTCAGACTGATTTCACTAAGCACGATAATATCCATGTCCATCTATTTGTAGGCAAATTTCATGACTTTGTTTTTCCTGACAGCTGCATAGTATTCTATTGTGTAGATGTACCATAGTTTTTCCAGTCTTCTGTTCTCTGACACTCAGGTTTTTTCCAGATTCTGGCTATTGTGAATAGTGCCGCGATGAATTTAGAAGTGCAGATGGTGTTTCTGCTGTGTGTTTTTTTGGGTCTCCAGGGTCTGTTCCCAGGAGTGGTATTGGTGGGTCAAATGGGAGCTCAATATCTAGCTTTGGAGGAATGTCCATATTGTTTTCCAAAGGGGCTGGACCAGTCCACGTTCCTACCAACAACGGATGAGAGTCCCTTTCTCCCGCATCCATGCCAGCACTGGTTGTTCTTGCTTTTTGGATGTGTGCCAGTCTCTGTGGTGTGAGATGATATTATGAGCTGATGGGAACATTCAGGTGGTGAATGGGATGGTTGTTACTGGGCCACTTTATACTTGGGTATCTGCTGCCCAGAAATCACACCTCAGTCCGGTCTTTTAAAAGGGAGAAAGAGGCACAAGCACCGACAGGACCACAGGTGCCCCAGTTTCTGAGAGCAGCCTGGAGGTTCTAGCAGGGGAGTGCAGTGCCTCCTGCACCCTCAGTTTCTGTGGGGAGGGGTGAGCCTCTTCAACAGAAGGCACAGCTGAGGGGGAAGGGATACGTGTGGAGTGGCTGAGAGAGGAAGGGGATAGCCTCCCTAGCCAGCCAGGACCTCCCAGTCAACCCTGTCCCTCAGTGGGGTGGCAAACACCACAGCCAGATGCTCCTTGCGTCCTGGGCATCCTAGTTCACATCTAGTTCGCGCCTTCTCACCCTCCATCTTGACTTTTCTTGCACAGGCCCTTCTGGTCCCACCAGACAACAACTGGTTCCAACATGTGGCCAAGGGTGGTGAAGTTCTGACCCATAATCACTGCACTGTTTGTGGCCATCCCCCACAGTGTGACTTCTGGCCATGCTGGGGACCATGTGATGCTTTCGGGCTCAACCTAGGATCCCCCTATGGAAAACACACACTTCAGGCTTTGGAAGCATCTCCCTGGCCCCTCACTTGACTTTTCATTTGTTTGTTGGTTGGTTTGTTTGTTTTTTGTTTGGGGGGCCACACCCAGTGGTGATCAGGGCTTAATCCTGGCTCTGTTCTAAGAGGTCACTCCTGGTGGGTTCAGGGACAATAAGGGGTGCCAGAGATCACACTTGGGTTGGTCGCATACAAGGCAAGCGCCCTCCCTGCTGTGCTACTGCTCCAGTCCCCTCACTGGACTATGTAAAGCATGGTTTTTATTCATTAGAAACGTTTCCTCTATTTAAAAAAATCTCTCACTATACAACTTAGCAAGCTATTGGCAAAGAAAAACTAAACGCTTGTGCATGCCAAAAGAGGGCAGGTGTCTCTGTTTCCTTAAGGTGACATCTGTGATAAATAGTCACCAGCAATAACAGATCTGAAATGGGGAAAGGGACTTGGGCTACCCACTGGCCCTTGCTCAGGGTCAATTCCAGCTCTGTGCTCTAGGATCCTCCCAGCAGTGGTCAGGAACTGAACCTGGGTCTCCCACATCAAAGCATGTGCTTGGCCAGCAGGGCTCACTCTCAGATCCCTGAAATAGCAGATTTAGAGGGAATCAAGGGAAAGCGTCGAATCTTCCCAGTTGAGGGTGAAATTGATTTACTGCAAAAAGAACAGAATAAAGAGAAATGCAAATATTCAGAACCAGATGAGTGGGTAGCTGATGTTATAAGAAAGACACAGCAGAGCGGGTGTCCACACCTACCCCACGGCTTATTACTGTTGAGGAAAAGGGCAAATTGGCCACTATCCCTCTTTCTCCCTTTCCTGCTCCCCACCCTACCATTGCCCAATTCCTCCAGGGACATGGTTTTTTTTTTTTTTTTTTTGGGGGCATCCTCTTTGCCTCCGTCTCTTGTGGGGAGCAAAAGTAAATCACCACCAGAAAAGTTTCTGCTGAAGGCTCACTTTGGTGTTTACCCTAAAATTAACAGTGTTCTCTCAGGTTTCCAAAGAACCTGCCACTGAAAGCCCAGAACCACAGCACACAATGTGGATCTTTTGTTTCTCTTCCAAATGAATTCAAAATCAGTTCTCATTTTAGTTTAAGGAGCTGTCATAACTGAAGTGATTATATTTTTGGGTAGAATGAAAGCTTTCCAGAATTGTAATTATCTAGACAGTGTTTTATAAATAAAGTTGATTTAAATATTAATCTCGGTGAGTGAATTATTTACATTATCTTGTGCTCTCTGGGTAGTACAAACATTGTGTTTAATTTGATTAACAGTTCATTATTACATGAAGGTTCGCCAGACATCACATACCATCTCTGAAACTGGACATGTTTGAGATGCAGGAGGTATTTCATCATACCTACAGCTGTACTATTGGAGTTTTCTGACAAAATGTGAAGCGCCTGATGTTTTTATTAGAAAGTAATTTGATGTTTGCCTGACAGCCATTAAAGAGGAATGTTCAGAACAATCAATTTGATGATGAAAAGATGCATCTTTATTTTCATGGGCTCCCTGTTAGACTGCACCTGCTCCTTCCCATCGTCTTTCTTCACTGATAATCCCACCCAGGATAAGCCCAGGTAGGCCGCCCTAGAAGGGGCTGGTGGATGGCAATGGGTCATAAAGAGGCAAATTGGAAACCCAGACCTTGCAGTGATCTCTCCCATTCCAGAACTTTCCATTTGAACCGCTCCATGATGGCACCTTCCTCCAAGACCAGCTAATCTGAACAATAGGAAATCACAGGCTGAGCTAGAAGAGTGGAATTTACAGGGCAGTCCTAGGCATTCAGGGTTTTATGTTGGGCGGGCATTTGTTTGGGGACCATAACAGGCTGTGCTCAGGGTTTACTATTGGCTTTGAGCTCAGGTATCACCCTGGGGATACTCGATGGTCAGTAGGCAATGTTGGGGGATGTAACTGGGCAAGTGCCTTATCCCTGCTCTATCTCTCCGGCCCAGTGGTGGAGGCTATGAAACTAGGCTGCCTGGGTCTGAATCTGGCTAAGAGGGAGCATCTGAGTCACAGGGTGGGCCAGAGTCAGAGTACAGTGGGTAGGGCATTTACCTGGCACACACCCAGGTTCAATCCCTGGCACCCCATATGGTTCCCTGAGCCCTGCCAGGAGTGATGGTTGAGCACAGCCAGAAGTAAGCCCTGAGTACTAGGGGCCTGAGCAATAGCACAGCGGGTAGGGTGTTTGCCTTGCCGCATCAACCAACCTGGGTTCGATACCTGGCATCCCATATGGTCCCCTGAGTACTGCCAGGTATAATTCCTGAGTGAAGAGCCAGAGTAACCTCTGAGCGTTGCTAGGTATGACACAAGAAAAAAAAAAAAAACTTGCGAGCCCTGAGTACTTCTGGATGTAGCCCCAAACACCAAAATAAATAAAATGAAACTGAGGAGATGGGGCCAAGGAGATAACACAGGAGTTAAAGCTCTTACATTGAATGTGTCTGACCCAGGTTTCATGCCCACAACCACATATGGTCATCGGAGCCCCACCAGAAGTGATCCCTGAGCACAGAGCCAGGAATAAGCCCAGGGGTGGCCCTTAAAACCAAAAGCCAATGTGGACATGAGAGCACCGCGCCCAAACTGTCCAGGGTGAATGGGCCAATTCACTACTCTTGGCCGTGTTGGGCAAACTGCAAATGCTCCAAATGTGCTTCTCGCCTTGAGATGTTTAAGGCGGTGCCCTGGTCCCTCCTGCCGTCGCCCCATGTACCATGAGCACCCACTCAGCACCTCAAAGCTCCATTCCCAAACCCAGATTCCCACTTTCTCCCCAGCCCATCCACCCCTCCCCCTCACCCCATTAAGGGTCCCCCTTCTCCACTGGCTCCATGGACCCTTTCTCCTCCCCCACAAATTCCCTCTCTCATGAGACATCAAGTCTGGACACTGCTTTCTCCTTCTTAAGGCCCCCAGATCCTTCCCCTGCAGCCCTGAGCCCCTTTCTCTCCTCCTAGCTTCTCCTTGGCCTTAAGGTCTCTCCCTGCCTCCTGGGAAACCCCTCAACTCAGTTTCCCTAAGGCCTCTCTCTCTCCAAGTCCCAAAGAACCCATCTCTGCCATGGCAGCCCGCCCTGGCTGGCACAGCTCCTCCCGATTCCTCTGGCATTTGGGCCACTGGTGAACACGCTGTGTGAGTGGAAGGGTCAGGGTCCTCTCCCCTGACCACAGTGTCTGCGTCCTGACTCTCCTCATACGACATTAAATGGGGCCCCAAACACCATCCCACTCCTGGTTGGCAGCTCCCCTGAGCCGCAGGCTGGTTCCCTGCTTTCGCCCTCTCCAGCGCATTGGCGCCTCAGGG
Organism: Cryptotis parvus; assembly: GCA_021461705.1. NCBI lineage: Eukaryota > Metazoa > Chordata > Mammalia > Eulipotyphla > Soricidae > Cryptotis > Cryptotis parvus. Next base: position 12,630 of record JAJIBD010027413.1, read on the forward strand.
ACAGCACCAAGGGTGCTGGCCACAGACTGGGCAAGTCAAGCCTGGGCTCGCGCCTGTGCTCTGTCCCAAGCATGAGGCCTTCTGCATTATTTGTGGGAACCAGTACAAAAGCGTTCAGACAAGTGCCCTTGTTCAAAAATAAGCATGTGGGAAGGTGACTTAGAAGACTAGAGCATGTGCTTTCACATAGCTTCACCAGGTCCCATCCCTGGCACTACAAGGTGCCCCAAGCACACTGGGAATGACCCTATCCCTGAAAAGTCAGGAGTAGCTCCTGAGCACCAGTGAGTATGGCCCTAAAACTAAGAAAGACAGAACGAGAGGAAGGAAGGAAGGAAGGAAGGAAGGAAGGAAGGAAGGAAGGAAGGAAGGAAGGAAGGGAAGGAAGAAGGAAGGAGGGAGAGGGAGGGAGGGAGGGAGAGAGAGGAGGGAGGGAGGAGGGAGGGAGGGGAGGGGAGGAGGAGGGAGGGAGAGGGAGGGGGGGGAGGGAGGAGGAGGAGGAGGGAGGGGAGGGAGGGAGGAAGGAAGGGAAGGGGAAGGAAGGAAGGAAGGAAGAAGGAAGGAAGGAAGGAAGGAAGGAAGGAAGGAGAAGGAGGGAGGGAGGGAGGGAGGGAGGGGAGGGAGCAGAGATAGTACAATAGTTAAGTTGTTTCCTTGCATGCGTTCAACCTGGTTTGATCACTGGCATCCCATATGGTCCCCTGGCACTGTCAGGTGTGACAAAAACAAGACAAAATAAAAATATGGGAGGAGAGAGAGAGAGAGAGAGAGAGAGAGAGAGAGAGAGAGAGAGAGAGAGAAGGGAAGGGAGGAAATCCAACTGAAAGATGGTTCATAAAATACCTGAACAAGAATCTTAAAAATTGTCAGCACTGAGCACCAGAAAGTTGGGGAGACTGTCAGAGTCCAAGAGAAAGTTGGGAGACTGTCAGAGTCAGAAGAGAAAGTTGGGGAGACTGTCAGAGCCAAGAGAAAGCTGGGGAGACTGTCAGAATCAGCAGAGAGAGCTGGGGAGACTGTCCAGGCCCAGAGTCCAGAAAACTGGGGAGACTGTCAGAGCCCAGAGAGTCCAAGAAAACTGGGGAGACTGTCAGGCCAGAGAGTCCCAGAGAAATCTGGGGAGGCTGTCAGAGCCCAGGGGTCCAGAGAAAGCTGGGGAGACTGTCAGAGCCCAGAGTCAGAGAAAGCTGGGGAGACTGTCAGAGCCGAGAGTCCTATGTGTAATATGATAGATGCTGTTTCAGGATCCTAAAGCAGAGTGTGGTAGATACCGGTTAAGGAGAAGGAACTTCAGTTCAGAATAATAGATCAGTGTTGGCTCATTAGGTGAAGCAAATGTACCAGATGATGTGCGAGTATGAGCAATGGGCAACACATGGCAGAGAGTGTGAGAACTTTCTCTACTGACTGTAATTGCAAGGTTTTGTCAAGAGCCAAAATCTCTATTTAAAATAGTAACACTAAGGAAGAATTTTGAGGAGCGAGAGAGAGATAGTACAGGGGTCAGGTGCTTGCCGAGCACAGCCAACTCTGGTTCTATCTCTGACACCACATGCTCCTTTGAGCACTGCCAGGAGTGATCCCTGAACCAGAGCTGGGAGTAGATCCTGAACACCATTGAGTGTGGCCCAAAGTGGAAGGGAAGGAAGTTAGGAAGGGAGGGAGGAGAGAGGGAAGGGGGAGGGAGAAAAGGAGGGAGGAGGGAGGGGAGAGGAGGGGAGGGAGGGAAGGGAAGGAGGAGGGAAGGAGGAAGCAGAGACGGTCAGCAGTCCAAGACAGAACCAGTTGGATCCTCCTTTGCCATGCCCAAGGCTTAGTGACTGAGCACTGGGGAGAAAGTCTCCTGGGGCAGATGGGGAGCGGGAGGAGGGTTGTCACGGTATTTTAGTAGAGGTTAAAGGCGGAAGCCTGACAAGCGCAAGCCACGCAGTGCATCATTCCATTTATATGAAACTCCCAGGGTAGGCAAATCCACGTAGAGACACAAAGTGGCTTAGCGGTTGCTAGGATTTGGGAGAGAGGGAGAATGGGGAGAGACTGCTTAATGGTAAGAAGGTTCCTTTTGGGGCGTGAAACTGTGATTGGGGACACAGGAGATGGAACAATGGCTTAAAACACTTCCTGGGCAAGGTACAGAACTGTGAGCTTAAAACCTCCCCTAGCTCCATGCCACCAGCAAGCACTGAGGTGCCTGAAATCTGTGCTGTCAAGGACCCCCATGGCCCCTCCGTGAATAAAGGCTGGGGCATCCTGCGGCATGGCTCCCAGGGCAGGTGGGAGGGCCCTCCGGGTGCTGGGCCTGAACTGAGCTGATCCTGACAGAAGGGAAAGCTTTAAAATATCGGGGAGGCAGAGCCAGGAGGAAACCTCTGAGCATTGCCGGGTGTGACCCAAAAAAGCAAAATAAAATAAAATAAAATAAAATATCAGGGGGGGGGTCAGAGAGATAGAGCAGGGGACAGGTCCAAGCAGGCAGACAACATGCAAGGCACACACCCACAACCTGTACTGAACCTCCAGCTCATCCCTTCTTTGGTCTTTGGGCCACACCCAGCTGTGGTCAGGAATCATACCTGGTGGAGCTCAGGGGAGCGTGTAGGATACCAGGGATTGAACCCAGGTTTGCTGTGTGCAAGCAGAGTGCCCTCCTAGCTGTATTGCCCAGCCCCTTATTTTAAAAGAGCAAGCTAGGGCCTCACTCAGCCTCAATCTCTACGCCTCACATGATAACAGGACCCACTTCCAAGGGCTGCAGTGAACATATGAAGAACCGGACAGAACCAGGCGCACCGCATTCACTCCACACTAGCTACAATACTGTCATTTCAATGAGGATGGTAAAAGTGTGAAGGACTTAAATTTTAGGCACCTCCCTCCCCAGAGTTCCATGTTTGGAGGTCACTCCTACAAACTAAGTGATCTGCCTGCCCTTAGAGCACTGCTTTGGAGAACGCCGCAAAAAAAAAAAAGAATAAACACGCGCGCACACACACACACACACACACTCACACACACACCCCCACACTCACACTCCCACGCAACTACTTCTACTTTCTAAATCCTGAATAGGTCTGCAGCTGCGGCAGAGGCGTTGGTTGCGCGCGCCACCTAGTGGAGGTTTCGAGCAGTTGGGTACCGGCCTCAGAGCGACACCCCACAGCCTAAAGCCGCCTTTCTTCCGTGCAAGGAACCCCAGGAACCCACGCGGGAGGCTTAAGTCACCATCCGGCTTACACAGGTAGCTTGCATTCAGCCCAATGAGGAATGTGTGTATCTTTTTTTTTAGTTCTACAGGATACTACTGTCCCCATTTTACAATCAGGGAGCTGATGCTTTTTGAAGTCTGCACAGCAGGTACGGCTCCAGAAACGCAGACTCCAGCACTGCGAGGCTAGAGAGGAAGCACAGACCGATGCCTGCACGGTGTACCACACAGTCCCTAGAGGAAGCACGGAGACTCATGCACGCTTGTACTCCACACTCCTAAAGCAGCCCAGGTGCTGCCCTGGAGCCCCACACCCACCCCAGACCACCAAATTGCCCCAGCACCCCTGGGTCCTCACATTAAATCCTGGTTGTCTTGGCCAAGAATCACCAGTAATGGCTGAGCACTGCTTGGCCACAAAGAAGGAGGAGGGAAGAGGAACAGGAGAAGGAGGAGGAGGAAGAGAGAAGAGGAGGAAGAGGGGAGGAGAAGGAGGAGGAAGAGGAAGAGGAGGAGAAGAGAGGAAGAAGAGAAAGAGGAGGAGAAGGAAGAGAAGGGAGGAGGGAGGAGGAAGAGGAGGAAAGGAGGGAGAAGGAGGGAAGAAGAGAGGAGGAAGAGGAGGGAAGGAAGGAGGAGGAGGAGGAAGAAGAGAGGAGAAGAGAGAAAGAAGAGAGAAGGAAGAGAAGGGAGGGAAAGAGAGGAGGAGGAAGGAGGAGGAGGAGGAGGAGGAGGGAGGAGGAGGAAAGAAAGAGGAAGAGGAGAAAACCAAAGCAAAACAAAATCAAGCTTGCAGAGGTCAGCCCTGCGTCAGACACACTCCTCTGGCTTAGAAGAAAATAAGGGTGTCGCGGGTCCTATGCAGCCCGCTGAGTGTACAAGCTGGTTCTGAGACGAACTGCAAAGCATTCTATTACCGTCACACTGCCCTGCCTTCAGTCTCAGGGCCCTGGAAATAGAATTGGTGGGAGCCACTTGGCAAGGCTCTAGGCCCAGTGCTGCCCCCCTCCACGCACCTCACTGGGGTGCCTATTCACTATTGGTGTCTGCTCACCATGGAGCCACATTGAGATAAAGTGGTCCACAGGAAGGCCTGCAAATTTTCCCCAGGACCACTCCTTTGTCCCTCTCCGGACTAGGCGTGCCCTTTGTCCTGGATCAAAGGCCCTAGTGTCTTCACTTTTGGTACCTTAATCAGTCACCCGGATGTGTCCACCCCTGGCTGGCCTTACTATCTATCCCTACCCCCTAGGAAAGGGTGGGCACAAAAAGTCAAGCCCCCAGAAGGCCCCCTTCCTTGGGCGGGGGCCCCTCGGTCCTTAGTGTGTAGAGGGAGGTCTATCTATGGGGGGCTGGTAGTCAATCTCCCCAACACTGGGTCACCCTAGGAGGGACTCTGGGTGGGGAAGTCACCCCTGCGGCTGAAAGTCCCAAAGGGAAGGCAGATCCCAAGACTCAAGGCACTTTCCAGTGGGAAAAGAGGTTTTACATTGGGGAGGGAATGAGGAAAAGATGTCTCTCCTTCTAAGCTCCCTGCCTGGGCGCCCAGCACTCCTGAAACCTGGGACTCAAGGGCTGATCTTGAAGAGGAGCAAGGGAGAAAGCCATGGGCCAGGAGAGGGTGCCTGTCTATGGCCCTACCCAGCCACACCTCTGAATCCTGCTTGTGCTTACTGTCACCACCCACAATTGTGTTTGTGTTCCGCTGTGGGTGCTGCATTGCAGCCAGGTACATGTGTGAGCTCAGGGAAGGCAGGAGGCTCAGCTGGGGAGGCTGTTATTGGGGTGCCCAAGGGTGTGTGCAGTTTACAGGCTCTTCCTAGTTTCGCATGGGTGTTGTGAAGCTGGCATATAGCAAGCTGCTGCTGAGGCTCTCAGCCACTGCCCTGGCCCCAGCTCGACAGCAGTCTCCCTGTTGCCCATAGAGACCTCTGCCCATTGGTCCAAGTTCTTCAGGATCCCCCCCTTTGGAGCCCCAATCCTCAGGGCCCTTCTGGAAGTGATTGGGGAGGGACTGGCCGCCTCGTCCTTCTGCAGGCGTCCATGAGGACTGTGTGGCGAAGAGGGGGACTGGCTGTCCATCCCTGCCTTTACTACTCCTCAGAGGTAAAAGCTGGAGGAAGGTCACCTCTCCTTGTTATTTCTCCCTTACCAGGCCCCTACTAGTCTTGAAGTTGCAGCCTACTGTGGTTTCATCCCATCTGAACCGCCACCTCCACCGGACGCCCCCTTCCCAATCCACTCACTTCTGCCTTCACACACCTTCCTGAACACCCGTGCACCTGCATCCGGAGAACAATTCTGAATCCCAGCTCTGGG
>JAJIBD010027414.1:0-91458 GCA_021461705.1 Cryptotis parvus
AATTAAACCAATGATATTCCACCCATAATGTGAAGGGTTTCTGGTCTTCATAACCTGTCGGGGAAGCCACTGGGGTCCCCAACAGTGCCTGGAAGTGAGTTCCCTTCTACCTCCGAAGCCAGCAGGGAATGGATGAAGACTCAGGAATCCGATGCAGTTTTAAAAGGATTTTACCATCACAGGTTCCAATATACAATCCAAGAGCAGGGAGGAAAACCTCCGAACTCTGGGTTACCAGCTAGGCCCCAGCCAGGTGTAGGCCAAGATGGCTGCCACCACATGTTAAGGCCCAACAGAGAATGGAGAGGACAGAGAAGCAAAACGCCAAGGGAAGCCAAAATGGCAAAAAGGGGAAAAAGAGAGCTTCTTTTCTTCTTGCAGCTTATTTTTATAGCTAGAAATCCACCCAAACTCCCAGCCCAGCCCAGAATGGGCTGGGCTATCTAGAGATGAAAACAGGAAAATAGCTCTATAGAAATGTAGCAACTTCAGGAGAACTTCTGGCTGTTTACAAGGGACGATCCAGAGCTAATTCAAAGCCTCCTAGCAGAGCTGGGAGGAGCTGTAAGCTAAATGTAACTTCCCCTGGCAGGGAGGGTCAAATGCCCTCAGGTAATTTCTCCCAGCACCTCACCTAATGTCTTTTTATTTGCAAATGTCTTGAGCCAAGATCTGCCTGGAAAAGCCTTTTATAGGGTAGAGAAGGGGGTTTCTGAGATGGCATGTCTCTTTACCAAAGACTAACACTAATGCCAATTAAATATTTCTCCAAGCCTTCACAAGTCTCGTCTACTTCATGGTAGTTTTGTATTTTAGTTGCCTTTGAGTTATCAGGGAGCCATGCTTGCTTTCTTGGAGGCAAACAGCATTTCTCTCTGGTCTAATTACTTAGGGATCCAACGTGGCCAGGCAAATATGCTGGTAAGATCTAGCTAGTCCCACGATGATTGTGGTAGCATGAGAGAATATTTATACCAGCTAGTACAGAATACATGGTCAGATAAGACTGCCACATTTAGACTACCCTCTTATCTACGAAGTGATTTGCAGGAGGCAATTCAGAGCAGATGCAGCGGCTCTTAGAGGAGTCCTGCAACTATAACCTTCCTTCCTGTGCTGTGAGGTGTCTGAAGCCCAGTCACTGGTATATTTTATAACAAGCTTCCAGTAAGCCCTCACAATTAATATTTTTGAACAGAAATCTTTCTTCCCTTAGGACACTGGTGTTTGTGGGGGCCCAAGAGGGCAGGGCACTTGGCTTTGCAGTCAACCCAGGTTCAATCTCTAGCCTCCCCATATGATCACAACCAGCAGTGGTTCTTGAATGCAGAGCAAGAAGTAACCCCTGAGTATCTCTAGGTGTGACCCAAAAGACAAAGCAAAAAGATTCTGTGTTGGTATCTACAAAGGAGAAGCAAAGTGACATGATATGTTCTTGTTTCTTACTAGTTTGGAAGCTAGTGAGGTGACACAGGACCTACTTTAGAATAAAAACGAATTCACAGACCCATAATCTCAATTCCATGAGACTGTTAAGTGGCTGTTCTCAGGTTTGCTTCGAGTAGGCACCAGTAACATCTCCATTCATTGGGAATGTGGTCCATTATTGTTACTGTTTCTGGCATATCGAATATATCACAGATAGTTTTCCAGGCTCTGCCATTTTTAGTATTTAGTAAAATAAATTAGTTTACTGCAATAGCAAGTGATTCCAAAATCTCAGTGACTTTAATACAACAACAAAAGTAGTGTGTTACTTAATTCTTGTCCAGCATATCTTGGTAAAAGGATCCTATTTCCCTTTGGTACTTGGAAGTTCAAGTTAGTAAAACCTTTTCTATTTTCCTTTTCTCTTCTTTTCTTTTTGTTTTTTGGGCCACACCAGTGATGCTCAGGAGTTACTCTTGGCTTTACACTCAAATCACTGTGGGATGAGCCTGGTGGCCCCCGCCAGGAGCTGCCCTGGGGCGACCAGCCATAGCATGCAGGGCCTCAGATGCAGCTGGGGAAGCTGGAACTCGGCTTTCCCAAGGCTCAGCTGACCATGGGGCCCCCAGGTGGACAGATGGGTTTTGGGAGTGGGCCCATCACCTCTGGGGGGTGTCCCAGAAGCAGCCGGATGAGACTTCGCCCACCACATTAGCCGCCATAATCACTGTCTGGATGCTGACCATGAGGCCCCTAAGTCGGCGCAGCTGCTTGCAGCCGAGCAGTCCATCAAACTAGTGGAAAGCGGTTGTGTTCTTTAATGTACTGCATTCTACGATGTGTAGGAAAGGTAGGCGGGAGGGAGAGATAGAGAGGAGAGAAAAGACATACAGAACCCGCCAAGCAGTTAAGGTGTGGGAGGGGGGGAGGCACGTGGGGGCATTGGTGATGGGAGATGGGTTCCAGTGGAGGGATGGGTGTTGGAACACTGTAGAACCAAATCTCGACATGAGCATCTTGCAATTGTATGTCTAAAAGTGGTGTAATAAAATTTGAAGGGGAAAAAAAGAATCACCTGGGAGTGTTTGAGGGACCATAGATGGTGCTGGGGATGAAACCCAGATCTGCCATGTGCAAGGCCAATACCCTACCTACTGTATTTTTATCTCTAGTAAAAACTTTGTCTTAGCATTATGCCTCCATGGAAAAAAAACTGTAACAGTTAGGATGAAATGAAACAAATAACTCAAGTTTCTAACTAAAAATGATTCCTGTTATATGTACACTTGTTACAGGCCAAAACAAGTCACAGAGCTATACCATACCCCAAGGGGGAGGGCAGGAAACTTATCTTCCCAGGTGCCCCCAAAAAACTGGAAATACTCATTGATTGACCTTTAGTGACTACAACAGATTTCATATATATACATATGTGTCTCCTCTTTCTCTCATATACTTAAATTTATCTTCCACAGAAAATGTCGTTCGCATAGGGAAATGAACTAGGCTATGGTTTTGGCCTTGTTTTCACTAGCTTGCAGTCTTAAGTTAACGTCTCAAGACTCAAAACTCTTTATCCATGAAGTAGGGACAATTTTTATTGTTCTAGGCTTCCCACACAATTATTCTGAGAAACAAAAATATGATCAAGACCAAAAATCAGAATAGTTTTTAAATCTCCATTCAAGACAGTATCTTTCTCTACAAGACGTTTGTGACTCCAAAGTACTTGTTGTGGTATTAATTCTTTTACCTGCTCAAAAGAGATTGTAGAAAGTATGATGTGTGCTATTCTAAAAATCCATTCATTCAACAAGTGTTTTTGAGCATCTTCTGTGCAATGAGACTGAGAAGCGTATTCAGTGTCTCCATGAACTGCCATGACATGGGAGGATGTTGGGTGCATGACTTTCAGACACTTTCTTCTAGTATAATGCTAACTGTCTCATAGAGAAGCTAACATAAAATAATTTTAAATATTAATAAAAGTGAAGAAATTAGAAAGAACAGATAAAACCCTTTTTAAAATCAGAATTGCAACAAAATGAGATAATCATTTTAGCAGTAATACTTCCAAACATTGCTTCCATATTTTTCTTTTTTGGGTCACACCCAGCAATGCTCAGGGGTTTCTCCTGGCTCTGCACTCAGGAATTACTCTTGGTGGTGCTCCAGGACCATATGGGATGCTGGGGATCGAACCCGGGCTGACACAGGCCGGCTGCGTGCAAGGCAAATGCCCTACCCGCTGGACTATCGCTCCGGCCCCACTTCCATATTTTTAACTTGCAAATCTTTTTTCCATATTTTTAATAATTTTAATTGATTGCGATTCTGTGGTTTGCTGTTAACTTGTAACTCCATGGGGAGTGAAGTGGGGGGCTGGTGGTTACTTTACACTTTATACTTTTTATACCAGAAAGTTGGATTTCATTTGAAGGAAATGACTAAGTCTGAAAGAGTCAGACTCTGAAAGAGTCTCCATTTAAAGTGACTCACATATTTTTAAGATTAACAGAACCTAACATTGTATTATGATTTGTATATTTGCACTTGAAAATTCTCAAAGGACTTAGCCGTCTAAGACCAAAGATTGGATTCTTCCAAATCACACAGAAGCTTTTAAATCCAAGTTTTGTCTCATTAAATGATGAATGAGGCAAATTCCATGACTTTCCAACACAATCGTGTTGTGCCAACTCAAGAAGGATTAGAGCAAGGCTAACACAGATGTTTCCAAGTTCAATAAAGTGAGGGGTGGATCAGAAGTAAGTTGATAACTCTTTTCTAGCTCCCTAAACTTACTGATTTCATTTTACTATAAGCTGTTCATTAACCTGTTTGCTCATTAACCTTATGTGATAAGTGTCAAGTTTTCAACAAAACGTGTTCATGCCATTTGGAATATCAGCAGTGCTATTTCACCAAGCAAACAATTTGAATTTCTTTCTGCCTCCCATTGTATGTAATTCTGCTATTTCCTGTCTGGCCTCCAAGTCACCCATATGATCTTTCCTTGGATTGGGGACTGACTATCTGGGGGCATTTTGCTGGATGTGGGTGAGGACTAATGTTCAGAATCAGGTGGAATTCCTCCAGCTCTCTTTCAATGCCTCCTCTTCAGTGATTTCCAGCGTTTTTTCCCCACAGGTACCAAGTTCTAGCATCATTTTCTTTATGACACCAATTATGAGTCTCTTGACTAGCCAAATTCGTCAAAGCTTCCAGAAACAAAAATGCAGAATAAAGTATATATCCTTCCATATCAAAATTTCTGTGAGGTTCAAAAAATATTAGAATATGCACTCTGAATTCATCACCAACATTGACAAATGAACAATTGGTACAGAAGTATTGGTGTTTGGAATAAGCCCAGAGTTTATTGGCAAGATCCGCTGGGGAAATACACCGGGCAGTTTTCTAACGTCCCTTCCATCCTGCCCCCAAGGTGACTACATACATTCCTTTACCTTGAAATGACCCAAAGGAATGTTTGTTGAATCTCCAATAGAGATAAGTATTAAATATCTGGTGTCGCTAACATCATTTAGACCCTTTAAGCCTCTTTTAATCTATACACACACAAGACAAGTCACCATTCTACTATTTCCCCCAGTGCTCCAAACTGCCAGCTTCCCTTCACACCCTCTCCCAGGTGTTGTTTACCCAGTGTGTCCTGGTTCCAAACCCAGGGTCTTTAAGCTCAGGTGTTCCTCGCTGAGCTCCCCATGCACTGGGGATATGGTGAGGGAGCTGCCTCCCATCTCCATCCCTTGCTATAAGTTAACTCTTATAACTTAAGAGTTATAGAGACTTTCTTCCTTTCTCCTTTTGTTTTTTTTTTTTTTTTTGGTGGGGGTGGTCCAAAACCTGCCTGGGCTTAGGGCTTACTCCAGACTGTGCTCAGGAATCACTCCTGGAGAGCTCAGAGGGTCATCTAAGGTGCCAGGGATGAACTTTGATAGGACGTGTGTGAGACAAATCCCTACCCCACTGCACTATCTCTTTAGCCCCTCCCTCTCCTCTTTTTGTGCCAATCACCTCTCCAATGCATTCCCAAGATTAGGGGCCCTCCTTCATCCTATACCCCCTCCTACTCAAGTCCCAACCATCTCTCTGATCTGTTATTCTCCCAAAACTATCACTGACTGATAGAGAGAACAGTTCTTCCCAAGGCATGTACATTTTAAACAATATCCCAATTTTATACCTCATTCAATAGTTGACTTTTTTGATGTATAGTTTCAAAATGAGGCACAGTTGGGCCTTTTAAAAAAAATGAATATTCCCAGATATATCATTTGACAGATGTATCATTTGAGGGATGGCGGGTTCTAGCCCTGGCTCGCCACCCTAGCAGAGCCTTGCAACAAGCCAGACGACCCCCCCACTCCATGAGGGCCGCCATTTTCCACATCCAGACTTCCTTCTCATCAGAACTCCACCCAGCAGACCAGCCTATCACAGCCCAGCTTGCGCAGCCACTTGGCGGCTGCGCCGGTTCATCAATAAACGTTGGATTTAGAGATGACTACAAGAGTATGCTACCCACACGGCAGCGCCTGGCAAGCTACCCGTGTTGTATTTGATATTCCAAATACCAGTAACAATTTTAGACCTCATTCCCATGACCTGATGGAATGGTTTGAGGTTCTTTATGTTCCTGGAGCAAGCAGATGCCCTTGGGCTCTACTAGCATGAGACAGGACATATGGAGATGTTACTGGTGCCCGCTCGAGCAAATCGATGATGAATGGAAAGACAGTGACAGTGAAGACAGTGATCATTTGACACCTGTTTTAAAGCCTTGTTGGATTCACTTTACATAATAAAATGCAAAAAATTTAAAGTTGTGTATCACTTTTGAAATTTAAGTTGTGTATAAAGACAAGGTTGAAGTTTCTTCTACCCTTTGTGTAATAAGTATCTCTATGTGTGATGAGTATCTGATAAAAAAGACAAAGTGCAACTGAATTCTGCAGACGCAATAGGAAGAGAGATGTGTAGCATGAGTTAATCTGGCCACAGAAAAATCCTCTTCTGATTAAAAATAAATCATGCCCTGGAAAAGATTCTACTTATGTGATCACAAACTACTTTTCTCTGTGGGTAGCCAAAAATGAAGTGATTAAAGAAGCCTTGAGTGGGCCAAAGTTTGATTTTAGTGTGAAGAAAGTTTTTCTCCATAATGAGTCAAAAGATTAAAGAGGCAATAATGGGGTGTGGAGAAACAGATTTTTTTAAGTCATATCTAAATGCCCAGCCCAATTTTTACATTGTGTTACCTTAAACATGTTACCAGGGGCGGGAGCGATAGCACAGCAGGTAGGGCATTTGCCTTGCATGTGGCCGACTCAGGTTCGATCCCTGGCATCCCGTATGGTCCCCTGAGCACCGCCGGGAGTAATTCCTGAGTACAGAGCCAGGAGTAACCCCTGAGCATTGCCGGGTGTGACCCAAAAAAGTAAAAAAAAAATGTTACCAGTTATAGCCTTTTGGAAAACAATATGAACATTCCTCCAAAAACTGAAAATTGAGCTCCCATTTGACCCAGCAATACCACTCCTGGGAATATACCCTGGGAGGCCAAAAGCACACAGCAAAAACACCATCTGCACTTCTATGTTCATAGCAGCATTATTCACAATAGCCAGAAACTGGAAACAACCAGAGTGCCTGAGAACAGATGATTAGATAAAGAAACTGGTACATCTACACAATGGAATACTATGCAGCTGTTAGGAAAAATGAAATTATAAAATTTTCCTATAAATGGATGGACATGGAGAGGATCATGCTGAGTGAAATTAGCCAGAGGGAAAGTACAGATATATAATGACTTCATTCATTTGCAGGATATAAAAAAAAGTATTGAGGCCAGAGCGATAGCCTGAGTTTATTCTTAGAATAAGTCTAGGAAGCTTATTCGTTCATTTTCTCAGTTATTCATGCTTTTAAGTGTATGACTTAAAAGCATACACTTAAAAGTCATACAGTTAAACAGTTCTAAGTGTATGACTTAGTTGTTTGCTTAATTGACTTATTTAATTGCTTCATTGACTTATGACTTAATTGTTTGCTAATAAAGATATTTTTGAACCTCTTGCATTTTTAAACTTGATAAAATAAAATTTTCATACTTTTTTTAAAAAATGTTACCAGTGAGCCTGTTCCTTACTGAAAAATCCCACTCAAAGAGGATTGAATTGAGAGCATCAAATGATAAGACCGTTAAGAGCAATATTTTGGGCAGAAGAGATCCAAATAAATGCCCTCCTCCTCCAGCCCTAGGTGATATCTTTCATGAGTTCCTGTCTGCTTCCTCCCACACTTTCTTACAGCAGCTAATCCAGCCTCAGATCCTCTACTCTGTGCCTTCGGTCTCTCCAATCACTTGCTTCTAAAAACTCCTTCCCCCACCAATGAGGATTCTTGTTCCTTGTCACACTGGTCCTCCTGTCTCTGAGCAGGAGACTTCTTCCTTGCGCTGAAGTCATTCCCCCTCATCATGGACCTTTGCTCTTTTTATCAACTAATAACTGTCCTGTTACTGGTTCCCTCTCTAGTTCATGTCTTCACATCTGCCTTTGCCTCATCAGCTTCAAGCCTTTCCTTTTAAAATTTAATGTTAACCTATGTCCACAGAGACTGGTGAATTGATAAAGAGAATATGGTGCACATAAACCAGTGGACTCAGCCACAAGAAAAGACAGTGGAATCTCTCATTTGTATATTGAAACTATAGAAGTAACTGAAGGGAGGTGAAGAGAAAACAGTCCAAAGGAAAAAGACAGACCCCCTAGTGAGCTCACTCATATGTGGAACACACTAAAGCTAAATTAGGAAGCAAGCAAGCCAAAGCCAACCAAACCTCTGGATTCTGACTGCTGAGCCTAGCAGAGTGAGGAGAGGTTGGAAGGATGGAGGCGATCTAATGGACTATGGTGGGTGAAGGGATAATGGTACTTTGATGGTTAGAGTAATGTAATGTAATATTTGACGTGTTTTAGGACTGTACTCCTAAAGTACAGTGAGGAGCTTAAAGTTTACAGAACTATAAACTTTTACCTCTAATCCAGTTTTTACATCTGCCAGTTGAGTCTCATTATAGAACTTGGCTCAAGTTGTATTATGATAGAAAATGCAGATGGGGGAGCACAGACTGTCTGGCGCACAGTATGTCACGTTGTTTGGGTCCAGGACAACCATGTGAACAGGAGTTCAGGAGTGAGGTAAAAAGGGAGGTAGCCAACAAGTTCCCACTGATGACTTCTGTGTCCTGTAGGAAGTAAATTCACCTGCTATGGAGTGAGAACAGTGGAAGGGTTTAAGATGATTGACGAAAGCATAGAAATAAGAACTGGGCAGAGAAAGGAGGAATCGAAGTCCCTACTCTACACTGAATTTACAATGGAACCATTTTAGTGTTCAGACCATGTTTTCCAGAAAGATCAGCTGCTGGATGTTCCCCTTCAGGGTCACCACTCTGTCCAGTATCTCTAAACTGTCACTGAGATATTATCTTGCCCAGGTGTATCTGGAAAGTAAAAAACAATAAAGTCTATGAGTATGCTGAAATCTAAATAGTATTGCCTTCAAAATAGAAAATGTCATCTCAAAGAAAGACTAACTGGTAACAAAATAATGGACACAGTAAAAGGGTTTTCTAATTGTGAACCACTGGAGCCAGCAGTGCTCAAGTTTCACTCCTGGCTCTGCACTCAAGGATCACTCCTGGAAGAGGTTGGGGGGATCATATGGGGTGCTGGGTTTGAAATGGTTTGGCTGTGTGCAAGGCAAGAGCTCCGTCTGCTGTACCCTCTCTTCAGTCCCAACAGTAAAGGATATTTAAATAACCACAAAAACAATTCAGTTTAACTCAACTGAGACCTATTAATCAATGCTACACAAGTAAGTGTCTCTCTCTGCCCCTCCACCAAGTGAGTCAGTGTTGGCCACCCTCTACGTCCCTGCCACTGCAAGACTGAGCAATGAGACGGGACCTAGGAAGAAGGCAGCAGAGGCTGGGGTATAAACCATCCAACCTTCAGAGGTTTGTGATCAAAATTGGGGTTTAGGGTCCATTGCCTCAGAAAAGAGAGTGCAAGCACAAAAAGATTCAGGTTTTAAGGAAGTATGTAAACTCAAGTGTAGATATTTGAGCAGTTGTGGGGTTCTGCAGTTCTGCTGTCCAGAGACCCAGACATGGTAGAGAAACCAGGTTTACTACAAGGGATTCACTCCCTTAGCAGCCTTTACAGTTATTCACTTCGCTGACACCATTTTCTTTTCTTGTCCCTCAAGACCATTCAGGAAGTGCAAGTCGCCTGGAATGGAGGGCAGAGCTTTGGGAGACATGTCCAAGGATTTCATATGAGTGCTATTGTTTTTTTTTTTCCTCAGAGAACAGTCATGACGTCTCTCTCTCTCTCTCTCTCTCTCTCTCTCTCTCTCTCTCTCTCTCTCTCTCTCTCTCTCTCTCTCTCTCTCTCTCTTTTACAATTAAAAGTTCATATTTGGGTTTTGGTCATACAGTGTTCCAGCACCCATCCCGCCAGCAGTGCCCATCTCCCACCACCAACTCCCCGGTTCCCTCCCCTCCCCCAGCCCTGCTCCATGGCAGGTTCTTTATTTCTTTCCCTTTCTCTCTCTTTCTCTTTTCCTTCCCCTCCAGACTATGGATTACAGAACATACATTAAAGGGTTGTCATGTGTATCTTTTTGCCTCTATTGAGTGCTATTGTTTTATTCCCCCAACTGTCTTCTGCCCCACACCTCTCTAAGCTTTGGTCCTATGAGCCCAGGTCCCCTGTATGTCCCACAGATGAATCAACCACAGAACTAAACCAGAAGCCACCATGTCGACCTCTTCACAAGAGTGTCCTTTTCAGGAGGATGGGACCGAGTGCAGCAAACCGGGTGTCCTCATCACCCCTGCTTCTCAGTCCAACCAGTAATGGAGTGGCATAGCTCCACCCCCTACTCATCTGTCTCTGGAAATACCTTCTCTCTCCCCTTAGTTACAGGCTGTGGACAGACGCAGAGGTTTCAGATTGAAATGAAGACAATCAGGCAGAGAAGTGAGGAAACAGACCAAGACCAACTTAATCAGGGCAGATGGGAACCGCAGGGTAGAAACTAGATAGAGCTGTGCTTCTGAAAATGATTGGGATTGACATTTATTCCCAAAAGGCAGTCTCCTCAAGCCTGGAGAAAAATCATGATTGAAATAATTACGACATGGAAGGCATTTAAACTCACCCAGTCAACTTCCTTTAAGGTTGGTCCAACTTATAAATCTTATTGAATTTGAATTCTCTGCTATGTAAGGAGACTCTTTTACTGATTAATTATGAAAATATAATTAACGAGCTTCCCTGTGACTCAGTTTTGTGCCCGTGGGAAGCTTTTACTCACTGGCTTAGTGGGGAGAAAGTGAGACACCCACATCTACCTGGAGGGAGGTCACCCAAGTTATAAGCAAAGCACACAAGGAAGTCTGCATTGTCAGAGTTAGCATTTTTTTTTTTTTTTTTTTTTTGCTTTTTGGGTCACACCGGCAATGCTCAGGGGTTTCTCCTGGCTCTGCACTCAGGAATGACTCCTGGCGGTGCTTGGGGACCATATGGGATGCCGGGGATCGAACCCGTGCCGGCATGAGCCAGCCGCGTGCAAGGCAAACACCCTACCCGCTGGGCTATCGCTCCGGCCCCTTTTTTGGATTTGTATTGAGGCACTGTGATTTGTAATGCTGCTCATGGTAGACTTTCAGGGATCAATGCGCCAACTTCACACTCACCACCACAGTCAGCATCCCGCCACCACAGTTCAAGGCCCCACTTATCCATCCCCTCCCTAGCTGTTGGCAAACATATTTTTCCAAATTTAGTTATCAGAGTTTGGATTACATATTTACAAAAGTATCAACTCTTATGGTTTTAATGTATTCAATTATAAGACTGGCACTTTCTTTTCTTTTCTGTTTTTTGGGTCATACCTGGCTGTGTTCAAGGCTTACTCCTGGCTCTTCACTCAGGGATCACCCCAGGTGGGGTTTGGGAGACCATATGGGGTTCCAAGCTCAAGCCCTGTATGGCAAGTGCCATACCTGATGTACTATCTTTCAGCCCAAGACCATAACTTCCAGTATAACCCGTGATTTATGGCAGCATCAGAAACCAGAGTCTGTACATGAGTTCAGTAGCAGAAACTATTGAGTAGAAACTCACTTAATAATCAATTGACGACATATGTGAACTTAAAAAATTTCAAAACTTATCCTAAGAGGGCCGGAGCGATAGCCCAGTGGGTAGGGCGTTTGCCTTGCACATGGCCGGCTAATGCCGGCCTGGGTTCGATCCCCAGCATCCCATATGGTCCCCCGAGCACCGCCAGGAGTAATTCCTGAGTGCAGAGCCAGGAGTAACCCCTGAGCATTGCCGGGTGTGACCCAAAAAAAAAAAAAAAAAACAAAACCTAAAAATCTTATCCTAAGAGAAGAGGCCTGTGTACTAAGGTCATTTTATTTCTAATGACAAATACTAGAAGCATTTTGGTCAACAACAACCAATTCAGAGGAGAGGGTCAGATGATGGTTCATTGATGGGCTTTCAATGGAAAAGTGATAAAAGAATGTGCTTGATTATCAGCAGGAGGAAAAAGCAAAATGTAAGGATTACAAGTGCAATCAGAAATTGAAAATCTAAGAAAATAAGAATGTATGTCCTGATATAATAGGACACATTACAAAAAAGTCAGCTACTATATAATGGTAGTGTTTTATAGGGACATAAACCCTATATAGTGTTTTATGGAGACATTACATTAAAACCTCCATGATCTCGTACTTCCGTTATAATTTTTAACTTCATAAAATGTTTCCCAGTTTAATTTTTAATCAAGCACCTCCTTCATTCTTCTATAGATCTACTGTAGCTTTCTCATGTAGCTTCTAACATTGCTATTAAAGAGTTATTCTGTGTAGACCCTGAGCTCTTTGCTAAGTTGTCCATATTTCTAGAACGTTAACATTATCATATGCTCTGGACGATGGAACTATTTCTCTCTGATAACCTTCAGGAAGGCAATTTGGAGCCATAGAAGAAACCCAAAACTGCTGTTATTAAGAAGGCCTGGCCTCCACCTGGTCAGGCTGTCTTTCCTCCCTTCGTATCCTCTGAAGTAGAGTGAGTAGGTATGATATGGGTCACGAGGACCTGGCAGATGGATGGTGCCTGGAGGTTGAGGTGGTATAGGGGGTGGACTTTGGTGGTTGTTGTGGTGGTGGAGAATCTTGGGATAGGAGCCAAGTCGAGACAGAACAGTGAGGAGGAAGGGATCTGAGAAAAGAGCACCTAGAGATAACAACCCACGAAGTGAAGAAGAGTGTCAGAAAGTGAACTTAGGAGACCAGCTGGGATGCCAGGGATTGAACCTGGACTAGCCATGTGTAAAGCAAAACCCTTGACCACTATAATATCTTTTAAGCCTCAAAATAATCATACTTGTAGGCAAAAGAGTGATAGATAGATAGATAGATAGATAGATAGATAGATAGATAGATAGATAGATAGATAGATAGATAGATAGATAGATAGATAGATAGATAGATAGATAGATAGATAGATAGATAGATAGATAGATAGATAGATAGATAGATAGATAGATAGATAGATAGATAGATAGATAGATAGATAGATAGATAGATAGATAGATAGATAGATAGATAAGAGATAGAGAGATAGATAAGAGATAGAGAGATAGACAGATAGATAGATAGATAGATAGATAGATAGATAGATAGATAGATAGATAGATAGATAGATAGATAGATAGATAGATAGATAGATAGATAGATAGATAGATAGATAGATAGATAGATAGATAGATAGATAGATAGATAGATAGATAGATAGATAGATAGATAGATAGGAAGAAAGAAGAAAGAAAGAAAGAAAGAAAGAAAGAAAGAAAGAAAGAAAGAAAGAAAGAAAGAAAGAAAGAAAGAAAGAAAGAAAGAAAGAAAGAAAGAAAGAAAGAAAGAAAGAAAGAAAGAAAGAAAGAAAGAAAGAAAGAAGGAAGGAAGGAAGGAAGGAAGGAAGGAAGGAAGGAAAGGAAGGAAGGAAGGAAGGAAGGAAGGAAGGAAGAAAGAAAGAAAGAAAGAAAGAAAGAAAGAAAGAAAGAAAGAAAGAAAGAAAGAAAGAAAGAAAGAAAGAAAGAAAGAAAGAAAGAAAGAAAGAAAGAAAGAAAGAAAGAAAGAAAGAAAGAAAGAAAGAAAGAAAGAAAGAAAGAAAGAAAGAAAGAAAGAAAGAAAGAAAGAAAGAAAGAAAGACAAGCACATATAGAAAAGCCAACATTCTCTGAGCTCTGCTACTGAGAGAACAGAAATAGTTCGCTGTCCTCAGAGAGCAAGTCTTAGCCACCCCTTTCTCTCTGAAGAGCCCCCTTTAGGTTCTGTAAAAAAATCTGAGGGACATGCTTGAACATAAGACTTTATTTCTATCTTGTGGCCAAACCACACAAACCACTTCCATAGCAGTAGGACTCAGTTTTTATTTCTGAGACAAATGGCACTAGATACACTTAGTGAAAACTTTAATCATGCCTGAGGCTTTTTTCGGATCAAATATCCCAGGTGAGGAGGACCAATTTACAGACATTTAATTGCCTCTCAAATACTATTTCTGAGATCAAAAGCACTTTAACTTCCTAGAGCACAAGGGGGAAGAAAAAACTCTTAAATGTAAAATAACATACTGTTTCCTAGACCAAAATGATGGGTGTGGGGGAGATCTTCTACACCTTGGCAGATACCTCCTTTGACAACTTACAGCCAGAAGGGAGTGCTTGTGGCTGTTTGGGAAAGAGCTAGAAGGAAGAGCTCAAAAGAAGGGAAAGGAAATGATTGCATCCTGACAGCACACCCACGAGGCCTCTTCCACGGGGTTTGCTATGACTACCCAATTCTGTCATTGCTTAGTACAAATCCATGTCTCAGATCTCCACATTCTGCAGCCAGACCACAGGAAAAGTTAGGGGTTAGGAGAAATAGTTGTGAGTCATAAGAAATTAGAAGTAAGAAGCAGGGGGTCGGAGTGATAGCACAGAGGGTAGGGCATCAGTCTTGCTCATGGACAACCCAGGTTCAATCTCAGGCATCCTATATGGTCCCCTGAGCATAGCCAAGAGTAATTCCTAAGTGCAGAACCAGGAGTAACTAACCCTGAGCATCTCTGGGTGTGACGACCCCCAAAAAAAAGCCAAAAAATAAAGAAAGAGAGAAAAGAGAGAAAGAAAGAAAGAAAGAAAGAAAGAAAGAAAGAAAGAAAGAAAGAAAGAAAGAAAGAAAGAAAGAAAGAAAGAAAGAAAGAAAAGAAAGAAAGAAAGAAAGAAAGAAAGAAAGAAAGAAAGAAAGAAAGAAAGAAAGAAAGAAAGAAAGAAAGAAAGAAAGAAAGAAAGAAAGAAAGAAAGAAAGAAAGAAAGAAAGAAAGCAGTATCCTAACTCTAAGAAGCTGGATCATTATCTCCTAAAGGCTGACCTTCGCATGAGGTCAGATGGCCCACAATATCTCCATTATCCTCAATTTTTCACCCCTTCTGTAGTAACCCGTAAAGTCCCAGCTCTGCTGCTAAGATTCATAACTGCTGCTTTCTCTGGGAAGAGATGAAGAAGACAGAAAGTGAAAATGGTCAAGAGTTTCCATCAAAGACAAATGAGCATTTTGATGTATATAAACTGATCACATCCCAAGGATGGCCAAAGAGAGGCATCTGTTTGTAAGACATAACCTGAAGGGAGTGATGGTGGGGCCCGGGTGGTTCCTAAGCCTGTGAACATCATCCTCCTCATGCAGATTCCTGGAGACCCTGGACTTGGAGCCATCTCTCAAGTCCCTCTGGATTCACAGTCAGCACAGTTTCTGGTGTCTAGTGTGTTCACCGCCACTATTCTTGGACTTTGCAAAAGACCCTGACATCAGGCCACCTCTGCTGGGCCTTTCCGCACCAAGGAAAGGCCTGAAGAGCTGCAGAGTTGTTGAATGGCTGACCTGGAACAAAGAATAACCTGTGCCTAGAATCCTCCCACCCCCTCACTGGCTTCTCAAGGTAATACATTGATTTGACGGTTTTTCCCTGAAAACTGTATGAAAAAAAAAAACAGAAGAGAGCTCAAATACTAAGAGCTCAGTAAATATTGGTTGTGGAGACAGCTTGCTGATTTGAAATGTTATTCCTCAGCCTACTGATGAGACAGAGAAGGAGTGTGAAGAAGGAGAAGTTCAGCAAAGTTGGGGGAGGGAAGCCTTTATCGCTGCCTGGAGTCCATTGGGGGGTGGCCAGTGGCATGAAGGGCTTGCCACTGGCCACCCCCAATGGACTCCAGGCAGCGATAAAGTGGCTAATGTGGGAAGCGGGGAGTCTATACAGCAGCTGATCTTTTCAGCACGTAGGTCTCTGCCCCACCCCTCAGGGGAGAGCTTTAGGAAACTCTTTTTACTAATATGCAGCTTTCAGATTTGACGGTTCATTTCCAGAGTTTTCCCATGAAATTCATTTCATCTGAGTTCAGCTTATGAGAAAATGTAGTCACTTCTTTCAGCTGTTTTGTGCCACTTGCCTGTTTCTCTCGGGACAAGATTGAGTAGAAAGTTCTCTTTGGATGGAATTTGCTGATTGGCAGGAATAAGAAAAAAGCCCTCTCTCTCTCCCTCTGCTCCCTCTTTCCCTCCCTCCCTCTCTCTCTCTCTCCCTCTCTCTTTCCTTCCCTCTATCTCTCTCCATTGATACATAGAGACAGCTCAAATGTAGTGGGGGAGACATCTGGTTCATTTCTAGGAAAGGTTTATCTCACAGCACAACCAAAATACAGCTGGCAGGATTTACTGCTCCTGGGCCAGCCCCCAGATTCAGAATGCTGAAGGAGGTCGAGCAGGGTGCAGGAGAGGCCCAGCGAGAAGGAGCCATAGACCTGACACCCCGAGCAGGAGCTGTAGACTAGACACCCCGAGCAGGAGTCATAGACTAGACACCCCGAGCAGGAGTCATAGACTAGACACCCCGAGCCAGAGTCATAGACTAGACACCCGAGCAGGAGCCATAGACTAGACACCCGAGCAGGAGTCATAGACTAGACACCCTGAGCAGGAGTCATAGACTAGACACCCAGAGCAGGAGCCATAGACTAGACACCCCGAGCCAGAGTCATAGACTAGACACCGAGCAGGAGCCATAGACTAGACACCCGAGCAGGAGTCATAGACTAGACACCCGAGCAGGAGTCATAGACTAGACACCCGAGCAGGAGTCATAGACTAGACACCCGAGCAGGAGTCATAGACTAGACACCCAGAGCAGGAGTCATAGACTAGACACCGAGCAGGAGTCATAGACTAGACACCCCGAGCAGGAGCCATAGACTAGACACCCCTGAGCAGGAGCCATAGACTAGACACCCCAAGCAGGAGTCATAGACTATACACCCTGAGCAGGAGCCATAGACTAGACACCCGAGCAGGAGTCATAGACTAGACACCCGAGCAGGAGTCATAGACTAGACACCCCGAGCAGGAGTCATAGACTAGACACCCCCGAGCAGGAGTCATAGACTAGACACCCGAGCAGGAGCCATAGACTAGACACCCCAAGCAGGAGTCATAGACTAGACACCCCAAGCAGGAGTCATAGACTAGACACCCTGAGCAGGAGCTGTAGACTAGATACCCCAAGCAGGAGTCATAGACTAGACACCCCGAGCAGGAGTCATAGATTATACACCCGAGCAGGAGCCATAGACTAGACACCCCAAGCAGGAGTCATAGACTAGACACCCTGAGCAGGAGTCATAGACTAGACACCCCGAGCAGGAGTCATAGACTAGACACCCGAGCAGGAGCCATAGACTAGACACCCCAAGCAGGAGTCATAGACTAGACACCCTGAGCAGGAGCTGTAGACTAGACACCCCAAGCAGGAGTCATAGACTAGACACCCCGAGCAGGAGCCATAGACTAGACACCCGAGCAGGAGTCATAGACTAGACACCCCGAGCAGGAGTCATAGACTAGACACCCCGAGCAGGAGTCATAGACTAGACACCCCAAGCAGGAGTCATAGACTAGACACCCCGAGCAGGAGCCATAGACTAGACACCCGAGCAGGAGTCATAGACTAGACACCCGAGCAGGAGCCATAGACTAGACACCCCAAGCAGGAGTCATAGACTAGACACGCCAAGCAGGAGTCATAGACTAGACACCCTGAGCAGGAGCTGTAGACTAGACACCCCAAGCAGGAGTCATAGACTAGACACCCCAAGCAGGAGTCATAGACTAGACACCCCGAGCAGGAGCCATAGACTAGACACCCCAAGCAGGAGTCATAGACTAGACACCCTGAGCAGGAGTCATAGACTAGACACCCCGAGCAGGAGTCATAGACTAGACACCCGAGCAGGAGCCATAGACTAGACACCCCAAGCAGGAGTCATAGACTAGACACCCTGAGCAGGAGTCATAGACTAGACACCCCGAGCAGGAGTCATAGACTAGACACCCGAGCAGGAGTCATAGACTAGACACCCCCGAGCAGGAGTCATAGACTAGACACCCCAAGCAGGAGTCATAGACTAGACACCCCGAGCAGGAGTCATAGACTAGACACCCCAAGCAGGAGTCATAGACTAGACACCCCGAGCAGGAGCCATAGACTAGACACCCGAGCAGGAGCCATAGACTAGACACCCGAGCAGGAGTCATAGACTAGACACCCCGAGCAGGAGTCATAGACTAGACACCCGAGCAGGAGTCATAGACTAGACACCCGAGCAGGAGTCATAGACTAGACACCCGAGCAGGAGTCATAGACTAGACACCCGAGCAGGAGTCATAGACTAGACACCCGAGCAGGAGTCATAGACTAGACACCCGAGCAGGAGTCATAGACTAGACACCCGAGCAGGAGTCATAGACTAGACACTCGAGCAGGAGTCATAGACTAGACACCCCGAGCAGGAGTCATAGACTAGACACCCCGAGCAGGAGTCATAGACTAGACACCCCAAGCAGGAGTCATAGACTAGACACCCCGAGCAGGAGTCATAGACTAGACACCCGAGCAGGAGTCATAGACTAGACACCCGAGCAGGAGTCATAGACTAGACACCCCGAGCAGGAGTCATAGACTAGACACCCCGAGCAGGAGTCATAGACTAGACACCCCAAGCAGGAGTATAGACTAGACACCCGAGCAGGAGCCATAGACTAGACACCGAGCAGGAGCCATAGACTAGACACCTCGAGGCAGGAGCCATAGACTAGACACCCCAAGCAGGAGTCATAGACTAGACACCCCGAGCAGGAGTCATAGACTAGACACCTCGAGCAGGAGTCATAGACGAGACACCCGAGCAGGAGTCATAGACTAGACACCCCGAGCAGGAGCCATAGACTAGACACCTCGAGCAGGAGCCATAGACTAGACACCCGAGCAGGAGTCATAGACTAGACACCCGAGCAGGAGTCATAGACTAGACACCCGAGCAGGAGTCATAGACTAGACACCCCTGAGCAGGAGCCATAGACTAGACACCCCAAGCAGGAGTCATAGACTAGACACCCCGAGCAGGAGCCATAGACTACTCACCCGGTCCCCAGCTGCCAGGCTGCACCCTCCCTCCTCATTCCTTGCATGAAATCTGATTTACACTAGGAAGATTCAGAATAGACTCTCACTCAGAAAAGACTGCAAAATCCTACAAGTCCGTTTATTAATTCCATAAATAATACTTTTCTTGACTAAGCACAAGCATAATCCCACTGATCCTCTCAATCGCTCGCTCCATCGTGTTTGTCTCGGGAGGCTGCCTGTCACAGCCAGTGTCTGTTCAGCCTTGGAAACCTACCAGAAGTTTCTTGCCACTTCCGGGCACCTGGGAACCCACCTGGACTCTAACCTGGCAAGATTCTGGACTTAAAGTTCCTGGAAAGTTGGACTAGAGAATTTCCTTTTGTGCCTTTCAGACTGTGAGAAGACCTGGGAGCTTAACTAACACGTGAGCTCCCCCTTAAGACTCCTTATTTGAAACATTTCCTGCTAAAAGGACAGTCCCCAGGCACAAGAGATTGAGTCACAAGCCTGAGTCAGTTAGTTCTGGTAAACTTTGTCACCTTGCTCATCTCCCCTTACCCAGTACCAACAGGGACGGGGACTCAGGTTCTCCGCTTTTGCTCTTCTGAGATCTGTTTGCTGACTGCTGGGGAGTTAGCAGTCTCTCCTGTGACTCTTACAGGACAGAGCTCAGGAAATGGCGGCTGTCTGAGGGAAATGCCAGATCGATGTTTTCCTGCAATTTCCCTTCTTTCTGCCCATGTCCTTGGTGCCTTTTGCTGCACCCCTCACCCCCACCCTAGTTGCCAGGACAAAGTGTTATAGAACCAGGGACTTGGCCAGGTATTCTGGCCCTTCCTTCTGGTCTGTCCTGACCAGATGTACTGGCCCTGCCCTCCGAGCCTCTCTCTGAACCCATAATCCTAGTTCCTGGTACAATAGGTAAGAAGTAATAGAGTCACAGCACAGAAAAGGTCCTGAGGTTCCAGTCCGAGGAAAGCTGCCCATCAGCTAGAATCGCTTCCTTAGGACTTTATGAAACTTCTGTGCTAAGTGGCTAAGACTGAGGCTTGTTTGTTACAACTACACTTACCTTCCTTTGCCACCGCCTCTGCCTTAGCTCTGGGGCAATGGCAACTCTCTGTGGGAGGGACAGACCCCATGACTATCACTCCTTCACCTATTGTGTCAGTGAAGAAGAGGAGTAAAATCGTCAGAAATAGGATAATGAGCACATATAAAATATAAAATTTTCTTTTTTTAACTTTTGGACATGGTCTAAGATATTTCCCTTATCCTTAAAATGACTAGGAAGTCTCAAATGCCAGAGAGGTAGTACAGGGGGTTAGGGCTCTTGCCTGGCACATAGCTAACCCCCCATTCACCCCCCATCACCATATATGGTCCCCTGAATAGAGCCAGGAGTAAGCCCTGACACAGAAGCAGGAGTAAGCCCTGAGCACAGAGCAAGAGTGAGTCCTGAGCATAGAGCCAGAAGTAAGGCCTGAGCATAAAGCCAGAAGTGAGTCCTGAACACAGAACCAGGAGTGAGCCCTGAGCAGAGTCAGGAGTGAGCCCTGAGTATAGAGCCAGGAGTAAGCCCTGACATAGAACTAGGAGTGAGCCCAAAGCATAGAGCCAAGATTGAGCCCTGAGCATAGAGCCAGGAGTGAGCCCTGAGCATAGAGCCAGGAGTGAGCCCTGACATAGAGCTAGGAGTGAGCCCAAAGCATAGAGCCAGGATTGAGCCCTGAGCATAGAGCCAGGAGTGAGCCCTGAGCATAGAGCCAGGAGTGAGCCCTGAGCATAGAGCCAGGAGTGAGCCTTGAGCACCACTGGGTATGGATCCTCTAGAAGAAAGAAATCCTGTGACTACTGACAGCAAAGGTGATCCCCATACTCAGAAAGGACATGACCACCTTTTTGTCCCTCAGGACAACCAAGCTAGTGCACCCACATATATTTACCCTTTAAGAGCCTCCCCCCAGGATGTGTTTACTAAGAACACCATGCGGTAAGAAGCACAGAATCACGACGCAACTCAGCATTCATTTTATTAGGGAAGGTAGAAGAAAGTTAACTCAGGTCTCTAAGGAGGTTTCAAGGCAGAACTGACTGATTTCTTCTTTAAAGCAGAAAAACGTCAACTAACCTTGGGACGAGTCACTAGAAAACACAGAAACATAGATTTAGGGAAAGGAAGCATGCCTGACATTCTACCCGCTACCGGGAGTATAACCAGAGAAGCTCCGTGAGTAATCTGGTCCTACTAGAACCCACACTTGCTTCCGGTTTGCATTTGGACGAAGGTTGTGAGTTCTCTCAAGGGCAAGCAAAAGCCAGCTTTGAATGGAACCCCTTGAGCCCAGGGTTTCACTCAGGGGAAGTGGGGTCTAATTCAAATCTACAGCAGGTTTTGTCAGAGTGTCGCTCTAATAAATCACAGGAGTCCCCAGTTGGCCTTTCTGCCTTTCGGTGTTCCAGAGAGCACAAAAGGGAAGATGCCCCAGGGGTTACAGTGTGCATGAATCTGGAGGAACCAGGCTTGCATTATGGGGCGTCCTTCACCTGTGTGGCCACCCTCTCACACCCACTCGGATTTCCTAGTTCTCAGGTGGGGGAGCACTCCGGGAACTGCCAGGCCGCTCCGGGGGCGCCGAGCGGTTGGAGAGTTCTGGACCAGGTTGCTGCGGGGAGCCGAGGCCGGCCGCTGGTCCTGGACAGTTTCTCCTCCCTGGGGTCTGCCTGTGCCATCTCTGATCCTCGCTGCCAGCTTGTCGCTACCCAAGGACAACCCCTCGCTCTCCAACTCCTCCGGAAGCTCCATCTGCCCCGAGCCCGCAGATTGAGCGCTGGGGCTATCGGCGCCCTGGGTTCCGCCTCCACAAACTGGGGTGAGCGGGTGGCCCCGAGGCCTCCCAGCCAGCCTGGCTGATGGCCTTCCCGATGGGGACCCCCTGGGTGCGCCCCAGGGCGCGCGCCCCGGCTCAGCCCTCTCCGGAGGCTGCAGGCGAGGTCGGCAACGCTGAGCAGCAGCGAGAGCAGTGACCGCCCAGGCGAAAAGCATCAGGATGGACTTCTCGGTGGGCGGGACACGTAGCAGTCCACCACGCTGCTGCAGGGTGGGTGCGTGCACGAGAATCTCTTGGGCACCAGGAAACCAAAGAGCAGGTAGTGCAGGGCCCGAAAGCAGCCTCCAGTAGCGTCCGCAACAAGAGGTGGGCGATGTAGCCCCAGGTGAAGTCTGGGACGGTCCGCTGGGGGCAGTCCCGCGGGCCAGGGGGCAGCGCCAGTCCCCGAGGTCAGGTGAGAGGGCCTTGGTGGCCGGACCTGCCTCTGTCCCTCAGCGGGCGCGGGCCGCCAGCACAGCACCCCTGTGCAACACGTAAGCGATGAACACGGGCGGATGGGAGCAGCGCCGACACGCTCTGTAGCAGCCAGAAACGCAGCTGGGACACGGGGGGAGAAGATGTCATAGCAAACGTTGGCGCAGCCTGGCTGCAGAGTATTACACACCGAACCTGTCCTGCTCGTCGTGGTAGACAGGGGACCCGCCAGGACGATCACCGCCATCCTCAGCAGTAGCATGAAAATGAGCCAGATCTTTCCTGGGACAGAGGAAACAGGCCGGACGTGAGAAATGGCGCCCACATACGTTCCTGAAGCTGAGAGCACGGGACAGTGCTATTGCCAGCTCAGGTGACAAATACTTCTGGAGCACTTGCAAGTGGACAGCTCCTTGGTAAACTGATTTAAGATGAGCAGCTCTTGTTTCTTTACTATGTGTGTGCCCCAGCTAGGCTGTTCTTAACTCTGTGCTCTGGGCTCATTCCACGGGTGCTCAAGGATTAATGCGGTGCCGCGAATCGTCTCCAGAGCTCCTGTATGCAAAGCATACATTCTAGTCCTTTGCCGAGCCTGAGATGAGCAAATTCTTTAAGCATGAAAAAATGTTTTAGCTTGGGCCAGATTAATAGCACAGACGGCAAGGTGTTTGCTTTGCCTGGCCGCCAGTGCAGGTTCAATCCCTGGCACCCATATGGTTTCACGTGAACCACCAGGAGAGATTCCTGAATGCAAAGAGTAAATCCTGTGAAGCTCCAGGTGTGTCCCACAAAAAAAAAAATTATGATTCCACTCATTTGGACTTTTAGTAGTGTCCCTTAGAAAGTGGGGCTTAGCACATTTGTATCAATAAGATCTTACTGTTCAGAAAAGAAGCTTGTGTGTGTGTGTGTGTGTGTGTGCGTGTGTGTGTGTGTGTGCGTGTGTGTGTATTTGGAGGAGGAATCCTCAGAGCTGCCTGGGAGACCAGGGACCACTCTCAGTGATACTCACTACCTGTGGTTGGAGGCTTGGGGGCCCCAGGGCTATGCCTCTCAACGCTTGCCGAGGGTCTGTGAAGGGGAAAGAACGCTGAGGGTTGAACCCACAGTCTCATGCTCGCATGCACTCTGACTCTTTGTGCTGTCTTTCTGGCCCTTCTTCATTCATTTGTGCATTATAACTTAATTTCTCCTCTTTGGTTGCAGTAACTGCAATATAACACTGTATAAGTTCAGGTGTGTGACTTTGAAAATCAACAAGCAGATATGCTACATTACAATCACCATTGAAGGTCAAGGGGAAAATTTAGAGGTTCAAATTTCCCCTTTTAAAGTTCTTTTTTAATTTTAGTCACCATGATTTACAGTACTATCAATGATAATTTTTATGCATGCATCAAAATTAGAAAAAAAATTAGGGTCCATAACTTAATTGCTGGCGGAACCACACATGGGGAAACTGACAAAGCTTGCATGCACTGTGTGCTCTCCTCTAGCAACACACAGACCTTTTTCTGGAGAGGGTGTGCGTGTGTGTCTTGTGCAGTGTGTGTCGCATGTGCATGTGTGTGTGTGTGTGTGTGTGCGTGTGTGTGTGTGTGTTGAGACACCAGGGGTGGAAGATGGTGTGTGTGTGGCTAGGCGGAGGAAGAAGAGGGGTAGGGCTGGAGAAGAAAGGGAAAGAGGAAGGAAGCAAACACGAAACCAGCTCAAGAGCTTCTCAGGCATTTCTTCCACTCACCCACGATGGTCACGTTGCAGTTTAAGGTGACTATGAGGAATCCCAGCGAGTCCAAATACTCCATCTTCCGGAAAGCCCCAACTCAAGGTTGCTGGGGCGGTGGCAAGCCTGTGTTTTCTAAGGACGCGGGAAGGCTGTGGAGGAATCACGCTTCTCGGCTATGGAAGACTTGAGGGTGAGAGCAGAGAGGGACAGTTGGAGCCCCAGAGGTGGCCAGTGTTTGTGTCTCCCAGTGGAGCGAGCCCTGAGCTGTCTGCCTTTTAGGCAAACAGATCCTGACAACTGCAGGGCGCAGTGGACAGCCTGAGTCCTCTCACTGTGGCTATTCTTACCCTCATGGGGCATTCCAGGCCCTGCTCATGTGTCTCCCCCAGGAGGGCCAGATGCTGCAGGGCATCACAGACACAACCACAACTCAAGAAAGACAAGTGAAGTGGCCTAATATATGTCTTGATTTACAAAGACATTTCTCAGGTGAAAGAGGTCAAGAGGTACAAACTCGTAGTAATGAAAGAAAGCAACCCGGGAGGGGGTGGCTATGGAAGCCGGTGTGTGGCTCCAGTCACAGAGGGCTTAGAGCATGCTTGGGAGCGGCTAAAACAGTAAATGCCGAAACAGTAAATTCTAAAGCAGGCCTAGGTATAATTGTAAGAGAAGGAGAAGAGAGAGAGAGAGAGAGAGAGAGAGAGAGAGAGAGAGAGGCAAAGTACCTGCTATAAAGGCAGACTGCGGGTGGGGGAGGTAATCAGGGGACATTGGTGGTGGGAAATGGCCACTGGTGGAGGGATGGGTGCTGGAACACTGTGTGACTGAAACCCAAACATGAACATCTTTGTAATTGTATACTCACAGTGGTGTAATAAAAAATTTTTAAAAAACTGGTCTGGGGGCCCAGGGTTACTTGCCTTACTGTGTGAGTGAACCCTGCAAATGTCTGGAACTAGAATACCTCTCCCTTAAAACCAATAAAATGTCATGTGTCAACTAGATCTTAAAAGAACTCTTAACCTGTTTCCTCTTTGAAAATATTTCCACAACCTCTTGACTTCAGAGCAGCACTGAAATAGTCACATTTGTCTTCTCAATGACACATAAGTCACCACCACTTTGACCACCAGAAATCCAGTCCTTATTATGCACCCCGAAACTAGGAGTACTGGCATAGATCAGCACCTCAAATTCACACCCCACTCATGGTGAGGCAGTGACCCCGAATCCTGTTAGCCTCGTGTACTGGTGATTGATAGGAGCCCTTCACTCAGAGACAGAGCCCCGGGATTAAAGCCCAGGGCAGCCCCCTGGCCCCTGGGAAGTCCCTAAACCTCTCCATAGAGACTTGTTTGGCAATTACGTCATGCTGCTCAGTGTTAGTGGGCACCTAGCATTTAATTTCTTGGCACAACTGACGTCAGTGGAATATTAAGTTCTACCTGGTCCCATCTAGTGTGGGGCTGTTCTGAATCAACTTAGTAAATGTCCATTAAATTTGCAATAATATGTCACCATCTGGACCTGCTCACATCAATCACATTCATATCAAAATCCCAAGGGGGCTGCTACCTTTATATGCAGGAAAGACCCACCCTTCCACATGGCTGAGGAGCTTTCATTAAGGTAGAAATTGTGGACTTTAAAGGGCATGATTTCCATTTTCCCTGAAAGCTATTCTTATCATTTCTTCATTTCTGATCTATTCTTGACTTTAGTAACATCCCCAGAAAGATTCCCAGAGTGGGAGTACAACAAAGCTGCTTTCATCTTTTTTTTCTCATGACTCGTTTCGGTTGCTGGAAAACATTTTGCTCTCTTGGAAAGAAGAGCAGTTTTGCTATATTTTAGTCAAATGCTTCAACGAGTCATGAAATTTAGGGAGAAACGGATCAAGTGAAAATAAAAGGAATGATCAAAGGATTCAGGTATAAGACCAGAGAAAACGTTTTTTCTTTCCCAACAAACAGCTCCTGCTAGTGCCTTCAGACAGAAATTAGCAGGAAAGACTTGACTAGATGGGTTGAGGCATAATACAGCTAGTCTGAATGGGGAGCAAATTACACTGTGGAGACCTTGAGCAAATCACTAGAGCTTTTCATGTCTCAATTTTCTTGACAGTGAAATTAAAAAAAAAAACACCGCACTTTTCATCTGTGCAGGTTGGTTTTGATATGCAAAATAAGATCATAGCTATGAAAGTGATTTAAACATGCCAAGAATGATACATGGCAGTGACTGGTGCCTCTCAGGACCAGCTCCACCAGGTTTTCCCGAGTCTTCAGAACAGTCAAGGTTACTGTTTCCCTTTTCAATCTTAACAATTTTCCTCCTCTTCCTCCCCCTCCTCTAAGTCTAGCCTTCCCCCATCCTTTAGTACGTTTCACTCTTTCCTGTTAGCAGCCTTTTTTTTTTGCTCATCTTGGTCATCCTAACCCCAATGATTGCCAGAAGATGGGGACAGGAGAGGAAGAGAGGGGATAGCTAGAGCGTTAGCTGTCAGTGTACTCTCTCCCCTCTTTCATTCCCTTCCCTCATTCTCCCTCTCCCTCTCTTTCCATAACCAATGGGTAAGTCTTTCCATTTTGGCATCCTTGGGGCAACGAGGCATCCTTGGAGCAATGATTAGGGATCTGTGACCGATGTAAAGAACCTCTTGGGCGTGAGTGCTATGGATGTGGCAGAAATAGCCAAGGCGCCAACCTTCTCCAAGTAAGTGTAGCAGAAAGGACTGAGAACAACAGAGCTGTCGCCCATCAGCAGTAACTTCCCTCCCCTGTCTAAGTGGCACTGGAACAGGATTGAGGCTACGCTATCATCTGGAAATGAGAGCTAACAGCATCTCTTCTAAGGAGCTAATGAGAATTAAGGTTAACTTCAATGGGGGGTGGAGAGATAGAACAAGAAGTGGGCATGTCATTGCATGTGTCCAACCCAAGTTCAATCTCTGGCACCCATAGGGTTCTCCAGTCCCCACCAGGGGTGATCTCTGAGCGCAGAGTCAGGAGTAAGCCCTGAGTATGTCCAGGTTCAACCCCAAAAGAAAAACAAACAAAAGTTAACTTCAATAAAGTTCTTGTATAGTCTTGGGTTGGAAGGGATTGTCGAAGTCACTGCCCTTGATTCACTTTGTTTGTGGCAGTTCCATTATATAGTTAGTTGTCTCCAAACTCTGAAATAGTAATGACAAGAAGTTCTTTAGGGAAAACACAGGACTCAGGCTCCTATGAGCCTCCGGTCACCGCATTTGTCAACTAATCAAGGCAACTTTTGGTTTGCTTTTGTTTTAAAAGACACTTTTTGTTTGTTTCAGTAGATTTACTGTGGTTGGCTCATGAGCACTGAGCCAGCAGCTCCACAGCTCAGCTAATCAGGAAGGGATATTCATCAGCACTTCAGGACTGTCCAGGGACTGTAGCTTTTCTTTTCTTTTTTTAAGTTATGGGCTTAAGGGCCACTCCCGGTGGTTCAAGAAGTCACTCCCACCAGTGTGTGGGGATCCTGCTATACTGAGGGTAGAACCGGGAACTCCCAGAAGCAAAGCATGTGTTCTAGCTCTTCAAGTCACCTCCCAACCCCACTGGAAGGATATTCTGAATCAGCAAAATCATTAACAAGCAGCACAAAACTATGAAAAGTGTGGCACTCTTTGGACTCCAGAAAAAAAGAGAAGATTTTCAGGGGCCGGAGCAATAGCCCAGCAGGTAGGGCGTTTGCCTTGCACGCGGCCAGTCCATGCCGGCCTGGGTTCCATCCCCGGCATCCCATATGGTCCAAGAGCACCGCCAGGAGTAATTCCGGAGTGCAGAGCCAGGAGAAACCCCTGAGCATTGCCGGGTGTGATCCAAAAAAGCAAAAAAATAAGAGAGAGAGAGAGAAGAGAGAGAGAGAGAGAGAGAGAGAAGAGAGAGAGAGAGAGAGAGAGGAGATTTTCAGTACGAAAACCAAAAAGGGAAAGT
Organism: Cryptotis parvus; assembly: GCA_021461705.1. Lineage (NCBI taxonomy): Eukaryota > Metazoa > Chordata > Mammalia > Eulipotyphla > Soricidae > Cryptotis > Cryptotis parvus. Next base: position 28,047 of record JAJIBD010027414.1, read on the forward strand.
GACACCAGAAAGTAGAGGCCCCGGTTCCAACCCCATTGTGGAGGTGTGTGTTGACTGACTGAAAGTTTTCAGTGTTCGTGTGTTTCCAGTAATCACCATGATTTCTCATGAGTTTGGAAGTGGAGGGTTACCACTTCCCATAGCCTCCACTTCCAGTTGCACGGTTCCTTAGGCTCTCCTCAAATAAAGGAGTGAGCACCTTTACTTGAAGCTCCGTTACTTGACTTCTCTACTGTGAAGTCATATGAAATGCCTAAAGAAAGGAACAGACAAGAAACTGCCCAAAGGGGAGAAAAAGAAAAGGAACAGATAAGAAACTGCCCAAAGGGGAGAGAGTAGGTGCCCTCTGGGATGTCCGACCTCTTCTCATTCTTCTACCCTCCGAGAATTAGGTGCCAGTGGAGACAAGGGCATCTGCCAGACTCTCTCAGCTGAATGTGAAAGCTGGAAGGAGGCGAGTTTCTCTCCCTCTCAGGCCCACAGTGGCGAATGGCTCCTCAGGGAATAGAAATCAGCTTCTGGAGAGCTGGAAAATGAGGCATCTGGTTTGTTTTTGCTGCACATGTGTGTGTTTAGGGAAGAGCCTAATTATCTAATTTGAGAAATGAGTGTTTTCTTGTTCTCAGGATTTAAAAGACTTTATGGATGGTGGTTAGGATGCAGGGGTTCAGCAGCTGCACCAAACATCAGAATCCTCATGCCTACAGTAGCCTCATCTCCGCGGGACAGTAATATAGACGATGGCTTTTCTGGCAATGCATATATATATATGTATGTATGTAATTATATATTTAAATAGATTACCACGGGCTTGGGTAATCTAGTGTGAACCAGCTGTGGTGTAGCCACACTCACACCCACACCTGTTGCTTCCCCTGGACTAGACTTACAGCTAAAACAGAATAACTGGCCAAGGAGACAGCTCAAAGGGCTGGAGAACAGCACCCTCTGCACAAAGGAGCATTGAGTTCCATTCTTAAGCCAGAGTCATCCCTGAGCACTGCTAGGTGTGGCCACCCACCTTTTTCTCCCAAAGGTTAGAATGAATTGTTTAGGCAACAAGAGACTCTCGACAATGACTATGCCAAGAAGGACATTTCCTGCTACTGAGTCATTTCCTATTGCTATGGTCCCAACTCATTCTTCAGTGGTATTTTGAGCTCCAGTTAAACTCATCCTCATAACTTTAAGTGCAAAGACAAATGTGATCTCCCTACCACGGCCATATACTCCACACCCCCTGGAATTCATTTCTGCAGTTGTTAGACTGAGTCTTAAAAATAGACAGAGTGATAGTTCAGCGGGTAGTGCATTTGCCTTGCAGGCAGCTGACCCAGATTCAATCCCTGGCATCCTATATGGTCCCAAGCATGCCAGGAGTAATTCCTGACTGTAGCTAGAAGTAACCCCTGAGCAGCACCAGGTATGACCCAAAAAGTAAAATAAATAAATAAATAAATAAATAAATAAATAAATAAATAAATAAATAAAACAAAACAAAAACAGAGAAGAGGCTGGTGAGTTAGCACAGCAGGTGGGGCCCTTTACCAGGTTCTATCCCTAGTAACCCATATGGTCCCTCTGAGCTCCACCAGGAGTGATTCCTGAGTGAAGAGAACAAAGAGAAAGCCATGAGCACTGTTCAGTGTGGCCCCCAAATAAACAGAGGAGTGTGACTTCTGTCCTACGAGAGAAGGAAGGATACCCAGAAATGTGCTCAGCTCAGGCCAGGTGAGCGCTGAGGCCTCCTGAAGCAACACAACCATCTTCTACTACAATCAAAGTATGGCTTCCCCAAGTCAGGGAGGGCACGCTAGCTAACAGCTGGGCTGGGGGGCAATATGGCAGACACGAGCATATTAGAGCCAGGACAAAAATGAGCAGCATTTTTGTGTGATAGCATATTTTGGAGGCTGTTTATCTAGTCACTAGACCACATTCCCACAAGCAGGCCTGGGTCAATCCCATGAGGAACTCAAAGACTTTCCCAAGTCCACTCTCAGACCTGCTGACTCATGAAAATCTGGAGATGAAACTCACGTTAAAACTATTATGTTCAGTGGAGTACTACGCAGCTGTTAGAAAAAAATTTGCCTATAAATGGATGTCATGAAATTTGCCTATAAATGGATGGACATGGAGAGGATCATGTTGAGTGAAATTAGTTAGAAGGAAAGAGAGAGATATAGAACGACTGCATTTATTTGCATGACATAAATATATATACATATTATGATACCAAAATCCAATGTCAGGCGAAAAGAGTGAATCAGGAGGTCTTACCAAAGGTGGAAATTACCACAAACGTGAGGGAGTCAGAGGTTAGATAAGACAGAGAAGGGAACATGTGCGAATAAATGTCGAAATGGCTAATACCAACCTAGAACTGAGCATTAAATACAGGCCAAAATGCACATGATGGCCTTTAAGTGTGTGTATTGCAATCCACAATATGTTAGAGAAGGAAAAGAGAGAGAGGGAGAAAGAGAGAAAAGAGATAAAGAACCTGCCATAGAGGCAGGCTATGGGAGGGTGGGAGGGAATTGGGGACATTGGTGGTGGAAAATGGGCACTGGTGGAGGGAGGGTGCTGGAACACTATGTGACCGAAATCCCCAAACATGAACAATGTTGTAATTGTATATCTCACTGTGGTATAATAAAATATTAATTAAAAAACTATTGTGTTCAACTTGCTAATTATACAGGTGACATGCAAGGTGTGGACAATATCATTTGACCTCTTTTTGGGGAGGGTTGGTATTTGGGGCCAAAGCAAGGTACTAGGATCTGCACTCCTGGCAGTGCTCCAAGGAGCAGGGTGGTGCTGATCAAACTGAAGTGGCTGAGGCAAAGCAAGTGCCTTTCCTGCTCTACCATCTCTCTGCCCAACCATTTAGCCTCTACGGGGTGTAAATACACTTTATTTCCCTGTCCTTGCCGAAGAATTTTTTTTGTTTGTTTGTTTTTTTTTACATTTCTTATTATACTACCGTGAGACATACAATTACAAAGGTGTTCCAATTGGTTCTTGGTAATACAGTATTCCAGCACCCATCCCTCCACCAGTGCCCCATTTCCACCACCAATGTACCCCCACCCCCCCCCCCACCCCCCCAGGCTGCCTCAACAGCAGGTAGCCCAGTTTCCTCTCTTTCTCTCTCTCTCTCTCTCTGTCTCTGCATCTCTCTCCCTCTTGTTTTACACATTGTGGCTAACCCTGCAGATATTTAGAGTTTAAAACTTAAGTCTCTTTGTGTATATTCAATGGTGAGTTTTAATCTGCCATTACCATTTCCCACATTTAGTAAAACACTGGTATCTATTTATATCCTATTAATGAATGCAGTCATTCTATATCTGTCCTTTTCCTTCTGACTAATTTCACTCAGCATGATAGTCTCCATGTCCATCCATTTGCAGGTAAATTTCATAATTTCATCTTTTCTGACAGCTGCATAGTATTCCATAGTGTAGATGAACCACAGTTTCTTTAGCCAGTCCTCTGTTCTCTGGCATTTAGGTTGTTTCCAGATTCTAGCTATAGTGAATAGCGCAGAGATGAATAAAGAAGTACAGATAGTGTTTCTGCTATGTCTCTCTCGGGTATATTCCCAGGAATATACCTGGGATCAAATGGCTATTGCTGGATCAAATGCAGCTCAATGTCTAGTTGTCGGAGGAATGTCCATATTGTTTTCCAAAAAGGGCTGGACCAGTCGACACTCCCACCAACAGTGGATCAGAGTCCTTTTCCCCACATTCAAGCCAGCACCGGTTGTTCTTGCTGTTTTGGATGTGTGCCAGTCTCTGTGGTGTGAGGTGGTACCTCATTGTTGTTTTGATTTGCATCTCCCTGATGATTAAAGATGAAGAGCACTTTTTCATATGCCTTTTGGCCATTCAAATTCTTTTTTGGAAGCTTCTGTTCATTTCTTCTCCCCATTTTTTGATGGGTTGGCTTTTTTTTTTTGTCTTGTGAAGGGCTACCAGTGCCTGATATATCCTGGATATTAACCCCTTGTCAGATGGGTATTGGGTGAATATCCTTTCCTACTCTGTGGATTGTCTTTGTATCTTGGTCACCGTTTCTTTTGAGGTGCAGAAGCTTTTCAATTTTATATAATCCCATTTGTTTATCTTTGCTTCCATTTGCTTGGTCAGTGGTGTGTCGTCTTTAAAGATACTTTTAGTTTCGATGTCATAGAGCGTTTCTCCTATGTTTTCTTCGATGTACCTTATAGATTCATGTCTGATGTTGAGATCTATAATCCATTTTGATCTGACTTTTGTGCATCTTGCCAAAGAATTTTTGATCCATAATAAATCAACAGGGAAAAAGAAGTGCTTACAGCCATCCACAAAGTTCAAGAATCGAATTCTATTGCACTACGGAAATACTTCTAAGAAATCCAATTATCACAAACGTGTGGGAGTCAGAGTTTAGGTAAGACAGAAAATGGAACAGGGGGCTAACAATAGTCGAGGGTACTAATGCCAACCTAGAACTGAGCATTAAATAGAGGCAAAAAGGATACAAATGACAACCTTTTTAATGTATGTTCTGTAATCCATAGTCTGGAAGGGAAGGAAAAGAGAAAGAGAGAGAAAGGGAAAGAAATAAAGAACCTGCCATGGAGCAGGGCTGGGGAAGGGGAGGGAACCGGGGATGTTGGTGGTGGGAGATGGGCACTGGTGGAGGGACGGGTGCTGAAACACTGTATGACCAAAACCCAAACATGAACTTTTTAATTGTATATCTTTTTATTTGTATATCTCACGGTGGTATAATAAAATACTTAAAAAAAAAAAAAAAAAAGAAATCCTCTGGCGACTGGGCACATGAGCAGCACAGACTGATGGGAGCCTAGAAAGAGCCTGAGAATGTGACGGGATGGAGGGTGACGTGTCAGGCAAAGTGAGACCCTGAATTCATTCCTGGGGTTCAGGTACTGTCAAGCCATACCCACACTGTATGCCTGGCCACCCCAGCCAGCAGCAACAAACAAAAATGGGAATCCAAGCCCCCCAGAACCTAGAACAACTTTCCTCCCTCCTCTCTCTCTCTCTCTCCTCTCTTCTCTCTCTCTCTCTCCTCTCTTCTCTCTCTTTCTCCTCTCTCTCTTCTCTCTCCTCTCCTCTCCTCTCGCCTCTCTCTCTCCTCTCTTTTCTCTCTCTCTCTCCTCTCTCTTTCTCTCTCTCCTCTTTTGGGCATTATTTGCAATACCGGTCCTGAAAGGTTATAGTGTATATTCCCTTTGCCTCCTTTCAGCACTTGGTTCATGTCCAGAGAGAATGGACTGAACGTTTTTGAATGAACTGAGAGAGACTCAGCAAGACTGTGGGACCATAAACCCTTCCTTGTAAATTCTATTCTCTTTTCTAATTCACACGAACCCGTGGTCACACAGAATAGTTTATTTATTGATCTGTATTTTGGGGAGCACTCCCAACTGTGCTCAGGACCTGGCTCCATGCTTGGGGATCAGTGTTGGAGTGCTGCAGATGGAGCCCAGGCCAGCTGGGTGTAAAGCAAGTGCCCAACCTGCTGTTCTATCTCTCCAACCCAACACACACGTCACTTTTTAATGAATAAGTGACCCAACCCCTACTGCAGCGCAGGAACCACATTGCTGAGGACGCTTGCTCCATGGAAGGCTCACCACAAGTCAAAGCTGATGAGACACCTGAGGAAAAACTCCACAAGTGTCCAGTAGGAGTCGCTAAACTCACCACAAACATTACTTGTTTCAATTGTGGTTTTTGTTTTACGGTCAAATCGATTTAAACATATTCATCATAACAAACCCTTGGCTGCAAAACTGAGGTTAGTGGAGACTGGGGGTGGGAAAAGGATTTGCTGAAAGGCTGGAGGGGGTCCAGTGGATGGTGGTGGAGGGATGTTGGCACACTGGTGGTTGTTGTGGTGTGGTGATATGATAACCCTGAAGCACATAAACATTTACAATCTCGTAAACCAACAGGACCACAACAAAAACTTTCCAAGTATTCTTCAAAATCAGTAACTGGTTTGATCTCAAAGCAGCCAGAAGGAAGGAAGTGATCCAAGTTCAAGCTTAAGGTCCGAGTTCAGTGCTGGCCCCTTACCAGCATCTGGCCTCAAGCAAACACTGACCTTTCTGAACTTGTTTTCTTATCCTCAAATGAAGACAATATCTGCTTCATGGAGCTGAGGGCTCTCTTGTTCTACCCCTACTGAGAAGTCAGCCAAGTATTACGAATACCTTTTAGAAAGCCCAAAATGAACAAGCATCTAGCAAAGAGAGTTGTACTAGAAAGATGATTTTAAAGCGCAATATAGAAGCAATTACAGATAATTATGAGAGATGAGGGTGGTGCTGCTCCTTGGAGATGAGAGATGTGTGGGTGCTGCTCCTTGGAGGTTCATGCAGAAGCTGTACACAAGTGCTGGAGGGAGAAACAGAGGCCAGCTATGAGGCTGCTGTAATTCTCCCTGAGGCCCTTCATTGCAGTGTGAGGGGGAGAACCCCCCTTCCTGGACGTGGCTGCTTCATGGGAAGGGCAGGGAAAAGGAGCGCCATAGTCCCTCCCGTCATACCGAACACCATAACCCAAACTCCAGTTCAGGCTTACTCATTCACACGGTTCTACGCTGAAAGAGAGCAGTGGGAGAAAACAAAGAGATAGAGGAAATATTCAGAGTGTGAAGGGAAGAAGGAAGGAAGGAAGGAAGGAAGGAAAGGAAGGAAGGAAGGAAGGAAGGAAGGAAGGAAGGAAGGAAGGAAGGAAGGAAGGAAGGAAGGAAGGAAGGAAGGAAGGAAGGAAGGAAGGAAGAAGGAAGGAAGGAAGGAAGGAAGGAAGGAAGGAAGGAAGGAAGGAAGGAAGGAAGGAAAGGAAGGAAGGAAGGAAGGAAAGGAAGGAAGGAAGGAGAAGGAGGAGGAAGGAAGGAAGGAGAAGGAGGGGAAGGAAGGAAGGAGGGAAGGAAGGAAGGAAGGAAGGAAAGGAGAGGAGGAAAGGAGGAAAGGAAAGGAGGAGGAGAAGGAAGGAAGGAGGGAAGGAAGGAAGGAAGGGAAGGAGAAGGAAGGAAGGAAGGAAGGAAGGGAGGGAGGAAGGATGGGAGGGAGGGGAGGGAGGGAAGGGAGGGAGGGGAGGGAGGGAGGGAGGAGGGAGGGAGGGAGGGAAGGAGGGAGGGAGGGAGGGGAAAGGTGCTTGGTGGTGGAGGCCTGTATGTGAGTTCTTGTTAGCTTAATGAGTCTCTAAGTTGGGAGAAGCAACGGACGCACACAGCCCCCTATTCCTCTCGGCCTGTCTATTACCGTGAAATACTAGACGGAGGAATGAAGGAATCTGATCTATTTTTGAACTCCCAACTGTTCCACACTGACCCTCCAAACATGCAAAATCACTTTGACTGGGGATCGGCCTGTTGGTTCCAGATGAAGGATATATTCAGAACTCAGACAGTCTCCAAGGGCAGACAATAGTTAATCCATCTCTGAGCCAATGTCATACCCCAAACACCAGCAATTTGAGAAACAGGGGATCTCTGCAGGCAGCCTTTATAATTCAAGTTTTCTCTTAGGGGGTGGGGAGCAAAGGAGAGGAAAGGAAGGAAGACCTCATATCCATTGGCTGCAATTACCCGGCTCCATTTCCATGTGAAAGCAGAGACAAAACTGGGAAACCTAAGTGTGAGAACAACGGGCCAGAGCTCAGAATAGAAGGACCCAGAGACTAGTGGTCAGAGGGGCAGCAGCAATACTACTGTTAGGAAGGGTGGACAGCACAGAAACCGAAACATGAGTGTCCCTTCCACAGGCCAGGCCTGGCTCCTGGAGAGACCACCGTTCCTCGCTTGATGGGACAGATCACCAGGTGGGAGAAATAGACTCGATACAGACCAGATCAGGATGCCCTTCAGTCCACACTGTACAAGAGGGCAGTAGCCTCAGTCTAAAAGAAAGCCCAGGCGCCAGGGAGATGGTGCAGCAGGTGACTGCTTTGCCTTGCATGCTGCTGAATCAGGTTCAGGCATCCACAGAGGTCTGTGAGCCTCACCAGGAGTGATCCCTGATTGCAGAGCCAGGAGTAAGTTCTGAGCATGCTGGATGTGACTCCAGTACAAAACATAGAGTGAGAGGGAGAGAGAGACAGACAGACAGATGGCAGAGAGAGAGACAGAGAGCCCATATGTCAGGTAGCAGCAAGAAAACCCAAAAAAGATTCTGAGTTTTAGATTTTGTTCTCTAAAGAAGGTAATTGTTGCAGGACTCCTCTAAGAGCCTCTGCATCTGCTCTGAATTGCCTCCTGCAAATCACTTCGTAGATAAGGGGGTAGTCTAAATGTGGCAGTCTTATCTGACCATTTATTTTGTACTAGCTGGTATAAATATTCTCTCATGCTACCACAATCATCGTGGGACTAGCTAGATCTTACCAGCAAATTTGCCTGGCCACGTTGGATTCCTAAGTAATTAGACCAGAGAGAAATGCTGTTTGCCTCCAAGAAAGCAAGTATGGCTCCCTGATAACTCAAAGGCAACTAAAATACAAAACTACCGTGAAGTAGACGAGACTTGTGAAGGCTTGGAGAAATATTTAACTGGCATTAGTGTTAGTCTTTGGTATAGAGACATGCCATCTCAGAAACCCCCTTCTCTACCCTATAAAGGCTTTTCCAGGCAGATCTTGGCTCAAGACATTAGCATATAAAAAGACATTAGGTGAGGTGCTGGGAGAAATTACCTGAGGACATTTGACCCTCCCTACCAGGGGAAGTTACATTTAGCTTACAGCTCCTCCCAGCTCTGCTAGGAGGCTTTGAATTAGCTCTGGGTCTTCCTTGTAAACAGCCAGAAGTTCTCCTGAAGTTGCTACATTTCTATAGAGCTATTTTCCTGTTTTCATCTCTAGATAGCCCAGCCCATTCTGGGCTGGGCTGGGAGTTTGGGCGGATTTCTAGCTATAAAATAAGCTGCAAGAAGAAAGAAGCTCTCTTTTTTTCCCCCTTTTTGCCATTTTGGCTTCCCTTGGCGTTTTGCTTCTCTGTCCTCCCCATTCTCTGTTGGGCCTCTACACGTGGTGGCAACCATCTTGGCCTACACCTGGCTGGGGCCTAGCTGGGAACCCAGAGTCCGGAGGTTTTCCCTGCTCTTGGATTGTATATTGGAACCTGTGATGGTAAAGTCCTTTTAAAACTGCATCGGATTCCTGAGTCTTCATCCATTCCCGCCGGCTTCAGAGGTAGAAGGGAACTTCGCTTCCCAGCACTGTTAGGGACCCCGGCGGCATTCCCCGACAGGTAATGAAGAGCTTGAGGATTTCAGCAAAGGTGTAAAAGTTGTCACTCATCAATATTATGTGGCAAATTATATTGTTATGTATAATCATAATCCATTGAATACCAGACACTGGGCGGGACCCTAACTAGGAAATGGTCCTTCCCTATGAGGATTGAGGTGGAGGAGGGGAGAGCAGACAAGCCCATGTTTAATGGTAGTAACAGCGACCAATTTTCCCCATCCCAAATGGTCTGAGACAAGTCATGGACCAGTGATGGGCAGCAGGGCCTGCCTGGGAGCTGTGGAGCACATTGAGAGAAGCACTTACATTTGCACAATGCATGTGTCCACGCACATACCTGAGAGTTTGGTGTGTGAACAACTAAGACAGTAAAGCTCAGAAGGCTTTTTAGACTTTGCTTTCATTTCTGGGGCACACCCAGAAGAGCTCAGGGCTGACTCCTGGCTCTGCACTCTGGGATCAATCCTTGAATGGGCTTTGGGGACCAAATGGGGATCAAATCTGGGTTGGCCACGTATAAAGCAAGTGCCTCATCTATAGGCTGTACTATTGATCCAGTCCAAGACTCAGAAAGTTTCATGACACTATAAGGCCTAAGTTCTCTCAGATTATACGTGGCCAGATGCGGATGTTCTATTCCAATATCTAGGTCTTTCCACAATGACAGAAGTAACAGCATCTTGGAGACCTGGGAGACGCTTTGCAGACAAACTCACCTCCTCAGGCCCTGTGAGTGGAGACAGATCTTTCAGGCAGGTGTTCTCCTTCCTGAACCAGGTTTGATCTACAGAAGGTTGTGGGTAAGCTCTTTTAATCGCTCTTGGAAAGAAATGGCCAAAATAAATTCAATTGTTTATGAAAAAGCAACCTAAGGAGTTGCTAGTCCTTCCTGCTAGCTGAGTTTGGGTTTATCAAAAGGATCTCACGGGGGATAATCCATTCTAATCCCAACACTACCTCCAGGCAGCTTCCTTGGGAAATAGGACTGAATTTTTGGAAGATTAAATGGTACTACAAAGTGGATATTTTAAAATGATTTTTTTCCCAAGGAGTGGCTTCTTTCTCATCATAAGTGGGGCTTTACTGGTTTAATTTGCCATAATGAGTGTGAATCACCCTAAGAACTAATCTTTTCTCCTCTGCTTTTTTAAAAAATGGATTGTACTGTGTGAGTGCACAGAGAGTTCACCATTTGCTTCATGAAGGCAGGGAAGAGGCCTGCAGTAACTCAGGGAAGCCTGGTGGTCTCTACAGGACCCCCTGGTCTTACATAATATTAACAATTACCTTCCACCAGCTTTCCAGTTCTGGGAGGTCTGAGTTATACCTAGCTGGGTGGAAGTGGGGTCATGTAGCTACTCGGGCAGAGCTGGAGTGACTATATAGTAATCGTAGCATCTGTATGGTCAGGCACTTGAACTTCAAGATGGACATTAGCCAACAAGAGCTTCGTGATTTCACTCAAGAGTGGAGAGGCAGAAATTGAAGGGAAAATAGAATATTGGACATAGTTTTTCATTTCTGTGTGTGTTCTGTATGGCAAACCTATAGTGATCTCCTCAAGGTCAAAGCCAAATATCTTCACTCTTTTTTTGTCTAGGACAGTGTACTAACCCAACTAGATATGGTGGTAAGATGCCTTTTTTAAAAAGCATCTTCCTTTTCCATTGAAAGCTGCAGCTATAGATGGCATTGCTTGGTGGACTGGTTTCAGGTATATTTTGTTATCTGGTGCAAACATGCTAAGATCTTGTCTTCCTGATGAACTGACCCTTTTATTATGATGACAGTCGCCTTCATGTCCAGTAACAGTCCTCCTGAAGAAAATTTTTCTTTCTTCTTTCGTTTTTATTTTGGGGTCCACACCTGGCTGGTGCTCAGGGCTTACTCCTGGCTCTGTCTGTGCTAGGGATCACTCCTGGCAGGGCTCAGTGATCATACGTGGTGATGGGAATCAAATGTGGGTCTGCCACAAGCAAGGCAAGCCCCTACATGATAAAGTACCATTCTAGACCCAAGGACATTTTCCTGATGCAATGGTCTCGTCACTGTACTTGCTCTAAGTCAGTCCTTCCTTCTTTCCTTCCTTCCTTTCCCTTCCTTCCTTCCTTCCTTCCTTCCTTCCTTCCTTCCTTCCTTCCTTCCTTCCTTTCCTTCCTTCCTCCCCTCCCTCCCCTCCCTCCCTTCCTTCCTTCCTTCCTTCCTTCCTTCTCTTTTTTCTTTCTCCATTTTCCTTCCCTTCCTTGCTTCCTTCCTTTCTCTTTCTTTCCTTCTCTTTATTTCTTTTTCTTTCTCCCTTTTCCTTCCCTTCCTTTTCTTCCTTCTTTCTTTACTTCCTTCTTCCTTTCTTTACCTTCACTTCCCTCTTTCTTTTTCTTTCTGCCTTCTTCCCTCCTTCCATTCTGTTTCCCTACCTTTTTTTCTTCTTCCTTACTTTTCCGTCTTTATCTTCTTTCTTTTTTCTTTCTTCCTTCCCTCCTTCCTTGCTTCTTTCTTGACTTTCTTTTCCTTCTTTCTCTTCCTTCTCTTTATCTTTTTCTTTCTCCTTTCTCTTTCTTTATCTAAGTTATTGTACTAGTGACAACATCTTAAGACTGTGAAACAAAATTGATCAAGGAGGAAGATGGGCTGGATGCCTGAGAGAAGGTGGATGTTGACTGCTGGAGACGTGGTGTGTTGAGCCTGCTCTAAGTGAGCAGCTGCTGTGCCAAGTAACACAGTCACACACTGCAAGTCCTCTCACTCCTTCAGCACACAGCTCCCTGCATGCCCTGGGACACTGGGAGAAGGCGGCAGCAGTTCCTACTAACACCTTACTTAGATTCCAGACTCAGCTTCATTTTTTTTTCGGGGCGGTCACACCTGGCAATGCTCAGAGGTTACTCCTGGCTCTACGCTCAGAGGTTACTCCTGGCTCTACACTCAGGATTTACTCCTGGCGGTTCTTGGAGGACCATATGGGATGCCAGGGAATCGAACCTGGGTTGGCCGCATGCAAGGCAAATGCCCTACCGGCTGTTCAGCTCGCTTTTATCTTGGGAAGTTAAACAAGTTATTTAGGGAACTGTGAGGCAGGAGAGCGGTGCTCAGGCAGGCGCATGGCTTCAGCAGCATGCAGGTGGCCAAGAGGACATGTCTCAGGTCGAGATGTGGGCCAACCCCCCAAGATGGAGATTGTGCCAGACACCACTCTTTGGAATCACTGTCATGGCTAAGAGTTATGGCCAGAAGGAGGGGTTTTATTTCTGTTTCATTAGAAAAGAAAAAGGAGGGGGTTTGTCTTCACAAATTCTCATTTATCGAGGCCCTCAGTGAGAGGCTGGAGCCGGCCGAGAATGAGCTTTTGCCATTTCTACCATTTCTCAGGAAGACTCAAAACATAAAACTTTAAGTTTTCTATTTAACCGAGGGCAGACGGGGACTGAAGTGTGAACTCCACTCTCCACGCACAGCCATTTCCACGGGGCCCCAGGGAGCAATTTTAGTTATTCTGTGCGTGAACTTCTGACAGGAGCTTTGTGAATGCACCTTCCTTTCTGGCCGGAGAAGCAAACATTCCCCCTAACAGATGGTTTCAAATAGAATATTTCTCTTGCCCATGGACAGGACTGTTAGCTGGGCTCCCCTGCTCCATTTTCTCACTGAGAAAATAAAGGTAGGTAGGAGGAAGGAACATTCATTGGGAGTACTCTCAGATGAGGGCGTCTGTAAGGGGAAGGTTCACAGACACTCCCCCAAACGAAAGTGGGGTGCGCCTGGGCATCACGCCCTCGCTGGGAATGCTGCCTGTGACCCGAGGGGGCACTCAGAGCTGCCACACGGTAGCTGGGCCGGGAGTGCTCCCACGAGTCATTCCTCTCCCTTCCCTTCCAGGGGCCCCACCGCACTCTTGGCGCGCCCCAGTGTCCAGCAGGCCATTGTGTCCTCAGTCTTGGTTCCTGGGATTGAGTCACTTCCTAAGGGTTTTGACTTCTCTAAGTCCCCCTGTCTAAGGTCTCTGTAGGCTGCGCAGTAGCCTTGCTGGTACTTGGTGTCCATGTGGGTCGGCTCTCTGCAGCGCTGCCCCCTCCAAAGTGACAGGAGAGGGTGGGCCTGCATGTGGGCAGGAGCAGCACCAAGAGCACAGGGTACAAGGGGCTGCCCTTTGTGGAGGTGGGCACAGGAGGGAGCAGCGATGGAGCAGAGAGGAAGCAGCCTCAGACAAGCACCTCACACGGGGAAAGGGGTCTGGGCTGGAGAACACCCAGAAATCCTCAAGGATGCAGGGACGGGGCCCTGTGGGTAGCTGCTCCCTGGAGGAATGTCCAGTGTCTCACCCGGCTCCTGACCACTGCAGTCCTTTCTGTCCACTTGCCCCGAGAGTGCTCCTTTGATACATCAGGGATCAGCCTCTGTGGGGAAGGACTTGATGAATCAGAGATGGAAAAAGCATCTGACTCGACTCTTTCCCTGACTTGGACTGGTGCCGCCGTGGGCTCTTCCCCCATGCTCTTCCCTCCAAACCCAGCCCGCACTTGCCTCCTTTGATCAAGGGAAGGCAGGCAGTGAGGTGCCTCAGCTCAGCGTTTTCATTTTTTTCATAAACTTGTTTTCTGACCTTGTCTTCGGATGCCAGTTGGCTGGGCGCAGTGGGGAAATAAAGCTCAGTGGGTGGTAACTGGCTTGGCTGGAGAGTTCCTTCCAAGAAAAGCCCTAGGGATGCAATCATTAAGACCTCTTGAATCAACAGAATGGCTTTTCATAAGTGACTCAGCTCTCCTAAAGCTGGCACCTCTAAGTCTAACCCTTATCTGTATTATTCTAGAACCTTCCACTACCCCCAATGGCCCTGAGCATTCAGCCTGAAGCTGGGGCTGGGACTCTATGTACAGAGCACAATGCTGGCAAGCCCAGATTCCAATTATTGAGGACACTTTGCTGCTAACAGGTTGTCCCTGGTTGCCATAAAAATTCCATAGGAGCACCAAGATGTGGATCTGATTCATCCAAGGCCAAAAACTCTTCCATCTGAGAGCTTAAGAGGAGAACCTGTTTGCTCTGGAAAGTATCATGTACCAGCAGAATCTAGCTGAGGCAAATACAAGTAACTTAATACGGAATTCTTTTCTACATAGCAGGGTACATAAACAAGATACACAAGTCCACAAAAATATTTATTCATGGGGCCAGAGCGATAGCCCAGCCGGTAGGGCGTTTGCCTTGCACGCGGCCGGCCCATGCCAGCCAGGGTTCGATCCCTGGCATCCCATATGGTCCCCGAGCACCGCCAGAATAACTCCTGAGTGCAGAGCCAGGAGTAACCCCTGAGCATCGCTGGGTGTGACCCAAAAAGCAAAAAAATAAATAAATAAATAAATAAAATGTATTCACAAAATCAGATCTATTTCAACAGCTGGGACCTTCAGACTTCTCCGGTGCTTTGGTTCTAAGAGATCACGACAGTCACGTCTCTTCTCTCCTACGCTGGGAGCTCACTGGCCCCTTCTGCCCTCCTGAATATCTGCCCTTAGGCCTGTGAAGACTTAGGTCTGCCTTTGATGAGACGAGGACTTACAACCCAAGTAGAACAGCGAGCACTCATGCTATGAAGAACCCAAATAGAGGCAACAGGGAGAGAGATGGTGGGAACAACTTGTAAGCAGAGACACAAATAATAACGAACAATCACACCAAGATTTCCAGTGAAAGTCACTGGCCCAAGTGTTTTTTTTTCTTTTTTGGGTCACACCAGGCGATGCTCAGGGTTACTTCAGGCTCTGCCCTCAGGAATCACCCCCTGGAGGTACTTGGGGGGCCATATGGGGTGCGGGGATCGAATCCAGGTTGGTTGGAATCACCCCTGGAGGTACTTGGGGGACCATATGGGGTGCCGGGATCGAATCCAGGTTGGTTGCATTCAAGGCAACCCTTCCATCCTGGCCCTAGTCTTTTCAAGCAAGAAAAATGTGCCTCAAACTCAAAACGGAAAAGTCTCAAATAAATGAAAAGAAAGTGACAGCACTGCAGAACCTACCAGCCAAAGCAGGAGCAGGGGAACACTGCCTGCTCTGTGGGAAAGCCTCGTTCCCCATCCCCATGAGGCTCCTGGGGGCCCTGCATAATGCTGAGAGGCGAACAGGTCAGCCCCTGCACCTGGGCTGCAGCTATACCGACAACCATAAGAACAGCAGTCCCAGTGCAGCAGCCCTGCTAGGTGATGTTGGTAAAAGCTTTTCCTTAACGGGCTAAGATACTGCAGCTGTTTGCTCTCCAGGGACATTGTGCACAGAGCTTGGCCTGGCTGGGAAATGTGTCTCACGGGTGGTTTTGGGGACGACACTGGATGAACCGGAAGCCCCCTCGTTTGCTGACTGCTTGCCTCAGACTCTGTGGGTTTCAGCTCCATCTGGAAAACAATGGGGGAAAACAGCTGCCTCACCTATTACATCAGGGAGTTGCTGAGAACAAGGAAGTGCCCAAAATATAGCAGATCAGGATTGTTTTAACTGAAAAGATACTTATGTCGAAAGCAAAGATAGCTGGAATGACAGTTGACTCCCCTGGAAGAGCTCCAACGGTTTCCATATTTGCATTTGTGTCTATATTGAGGGCGGTCCCTGCTAACAGTCCCACAGTGATGCTGAGAGTGGGTAGGTGAACAGACACCTCAGAGCATGGGATGGAAAAAATTCCTGAGCCCATGGAACACCCTTCTGCCCAGTTATCCAATATCCTCCCAGTTATCCGCAGCTGCAGTTCAAGTTGTGTGGGTGCCCCTCAGCCTGCCTCAAGGCTGCCTCTGAGGAATTTTCTGAATTCGCTCTAAAGTGCACGGAGACAAAGCATCCCCACCTCTGGGAGGAGAGGCCAGGCCAAAGCGCAGCAGAGACAGGACAAACACTGAGGGCTGAGGGTCTTGTAGACTATAGGTCAGGGGCTGATGGAGCCTCACAGAGGGGCACTTTCTGTGAGGGGCTTCCTGGCCTAAAGGGCTTGTGCGGTGACAGGTGAATGAGGAAAGTGATTCTGCCTTCTGCAGAAACATGCCTGACAGGAGTTCAGCTCAAAGGAGGCGTCTACACTGTGACAAGAACTGGGGTGCTTCAGAGCACATCAGGCTGGGGCCCGGGATACAGCTGATGGCTGGGCATAGGCAGGAGGCATGGGACTGAATCCCTAGGACCGCCTTGATCCCTGAGCATAGATCCAAGAGCAGCCCTTGAGCACAGCTGTGTGGGACCCCCCAAAAGAGCTTGTTGGACAGAGGAGAGTTGGAAGAAAGGAACGAAGAGAGCCTGCAGAATAGCCTCCTGTTTTGCCTCTAAGACTTGGCTTTTATCGATTTAGCTGGTAGACAAGAATTAGTTCCTGAGGGCTGCCAGAGAAAATGACAAGATGGCTACCATCTGCCAGTGAATGACTGCTCTCAGCTCCGGGGGGGCACTGTTGGCAGTGTAGGCCGCCTGCCAGTGAATGACTGCTCTCAGCTCCGGGGGGCACTGTTGGCAGTGTAGGCCGGGTGCCAGTGAATGACTGCTCTCAGCTCCAGGGGGGGCACTGTTGGCAGTGTAGGCCGCCTGCCAGTGAATGACTGCTCTCAGCTCCAGGGGGCACTGTTGGCAGTGTAGGCCGCCTGCCAGTGAATGACTGCTCTCAGCTCCAGGGGGGCACTGTTGGCGGTGTAGGCCGCCCCCAGGCCAGGTTCCTCAGAAGTCTCCTTGCCTTGCTGGCATCTGCTGGTTCCTGGCAACCTGTTAGAAGGTTTAGAAGCTCAGAGCTGCATCACTCCAAAACCTGCTCCTGCCCTCTGTGGCCACATGGCATTGCTCCCTGTCTGTCTCCTCAGACCTCCCTCTCCTGGGACCACCAGTCCCAAGATGGGGGATTGAGCTTACCCTGCTCCAGGAGTCCTCACTGTAACGAATCCCATCTGTCAAGACCCCGTTTCCAGGTAAGGTCACATCTGTGGGATTGGAATTAGCATGACTTTTCTGGGGTGGGATGGGTGCCATCCACCACAGTGTTTCGTGGCAGATGTTTCCTCTAATATGCTGCCATGAGGTCTTCCTGCATATTGGTTAAAAAACGCCCCCAAGTGGGAGGGGAGAGCGTGCTTGTGAAGCCCATGCAATGGAGGCAACCGAGACGTCCCGGGCACCACCTATGGTCTCACTGGGCTTTGTCAGAGGACTCTCTTGAGTTCAGCCAGGAACAGCCTTTAGCAGCAGTGGGTGTGTTCCCCAAATTTAAAAAAATTGAAAATGAGCCTCGAGCCAGGTTCCCTGGCTGGCACCTTCCCTGTCCCTGGGCCCAGAGAAGGTTCTCAGCCTCCAGCTCAGGGTCTTTCTCCAGCCAACAGTCCCCCTGCAATGATCTTTATTTAGGATCAAATAAGTTCACATCTAACGATTTCAGCACTGTAATCAATGTCTCTATTCTTGGACCTGACCTGTTTCCACCTTGAATGGCATCTTTTCCATCATATTCTCTAATTGTTATTGCTATATTCATAAGAAACCACCAGTTTTAGAAAGGAGGGTCCTGATTAGGCGACCGCCATCTTACAGAATCCTTGCGGGTCATTTCCCACTGGCTGCTCTCCAAGGTTCTTTGGTAGTAATCCCATCAGCTTCCAGGCACCCAATTCACAGCGACATCTTGCACAAATGCTCATGGAACCCCACAAATACCAACAGTGGATGTTCTGGATGCAGCTGAGGGATGTTTCTATCCCTGGACATTACATGTTCATGGCATGACAAAACATGCCTTGCTTCCTTTCGGGTCATGTCAGAACCACTGACTCAGATGCCCTCTGCCTTACAGGAACGTGCCAGCAGGCAAGGATGCCGTCTCTTGCATCTCCCATGCCCCCCTTTCAGGCCCCAGCACTTAAAAAATGCTGCCCTGCAGACTCTGCTCAACCAGTGTGCCAAGGGAAATAATGTGAACTGGAGACTTTATTGAAGTATGCACAATACAAACCCAACTCTCATTTTCAAGATGACTGTCTACAATAGAAACTTTGTTTTCAGTTGGCTCACACTGGAGAGGTTGCAGAAAACCATTAAAGGGAGCCAGTAAACACTTGAATTCTGAAATGTCTCATTACAGGTCTTTCCAAATTCCACATACACGTGTGTTTATAGACTGCATAGGTGAATAAATCCATTATGTCCCAAGAAAACCCCAGAGGGGCTGGAGAGATAAGGCAACACAGCAGTCAGGCTCCTGCCGCTCATGAGGCAGACTGGCCATCCTGAGCGCAGAGCTGGATGTGGCCCAACTTCCCCCTACCACTGCCCCCACCCAAATAATGCCCCTGGAAATCCCAGAATAAGCAATTCAGAGCCGAGTTAAACATGGAATGGAAAAGCTTTTAAGACAATCTAGTCAACAAGTTTATTTTAAACATGAAGCAATTCAGAACAAAAACTCCCAAATGTGCTTGACCGAATGTCCTGAACAAGGTCCAATATTAGGGCATCTGGATTCGGGGATAAAACTGCTTCATCAGGCGCTGACCCAGATGCTGTTCAACTCCTTTGGTGGTGGGACTGGTGTTGGAATACTGAATACCTGAAAAACTGAATTGTGAATAACTTTGTAAATCACGGTGTTTAAATAAAGTAAAAAATAAAAAAATAAAAAATAACCAACTCCTTTGGTCTTCCAAAACAAATGTCCCTTCCCGTTTTAAAATTATCATGAGGGGGCCAGAGCAATAGCCCAGTGGGTAGGGCGTTTGCCTTGCACACAGCTGGCCCATGCTGGCCTGGGTTTGATCCCCGACATCCCATATAGTCCCCTGAGCACCGCCAGGAGTAATTCCCTGAGTGCAGAGCCAGGAGTAACCCCTGAGCATTGCCGGGTGTGACCCAAAAAAGCAAAAAAAAAAAAACAAAACAAAAAAAAAAAAACATGAGGAAGGAATGACTGTGGAGGTACCGTGGCTTTATTTTGTTCAGAGGTGTCACCGGCCAGACCTAGGGCCTCACCCAGTAGCAGGCAGCCTGCCACTCAGCCTGCCATTTCTGACCTGAATTTTTTTTTTTGGGTGGGAGGGGTTGGGCCACACCAAATATTGCTCAAGGCTCAGTCCTGCAGGGCTTGGGGAGCGAGGTGGAGTGCTGGGGACCGAACCCAGGCTGGCTGCATGCAAGGCAGTCCTACATGCTGTAGACTCCGAGAACTTCCGGGAGTAGCACATAGGAATTTGGGAAGCCTGCAAGTGCCCATTGTCTTCCATGCTTTTGTACCCATGTGGGTGCCACTGGAAGGGGCAAAACTTCTCCCAAGGCTGGACCTGTTGGGCCTCAGCTGCAGGGCTGAGGAGATAACGGAGGCTAACATAAACGACGGAGCCATCTTTTCAAGAGATGCATCTGGGGGACCATTCAGTTTTGAGTTCCAGTATCCATGAACATTCATGTCCACACAATGTGGACATCCATCAGACCACCAGGGGCTCATGCTCGGATGCCGCTGCATGAGCACAAATCACAGCACTGACAATGTGTAAATGCGAACAAGAACTCACAAACCAAGTCCAGTCAACCCAATTAGAAGATAAGCTGGACACCAAGTTGCATTAGAGGGTGCCCAGCTGAACTCTGGATGTCCTGCGTACCTTCTCCCTGATTCTCCCTCGGTCCGCGGCAGTCACCCTGACCTTTATGGTGGGAACAGCGCAGGAAGAGATAGCTGCTTCCCCCAGGGAAACCAGTCAGGTTTGTGCTGTCACTAGGCAACTCAAGAATGGCTGAGTGGAATGTGTTAAGGGAAAAAAGGAGCAAAAATAGTAGCAAGACTATCTTTCCTGTTTCGATTTTACTGAGTGATTCAGAGAGGCAAAGTAATTTGTCCAAGGCCACACAGCAACTTAACTTTGGGCTAAAACGCAGTGCTGCATTTCCTAACATAGGACCCATAAAACATTAACGCGATGCCATACCTACTGTTCCAATAAATTCTTTTATCCAAAGCCTATTTTGGAATGCCTTTTCTTTAGAGGCCACACCCAGTCGTGCTCAGGGCTTATTCCTGCCTCTGGACTCGGACCATATCAGGTGCCAGGACAGAATCCAGTTAGCCACATCCAAGACATTTCCTGCCCGATGTACCATCTCAGCAGCCCAGGAAATATATATTTTTTGAGGTGGACGGTATCTTATCTAGTGATGCTCAGAGCTAACCCCTGGTTCTGTCTTCAGGGAAAACTTCTGGCATGGTTTGGGGTATCCTATGCAGTGCCAGGTATTGAACCTGGGTTGGCTACTGGCAAGGCAAATGCCCTATCTACTGTATTCTCTCCATTCTTAAAGCGAACAGGGGACAACCCCACGTGCAGACAGTTCTGCATCGACTAACCAAGGAAGGTCCCGTAATATCTGACCACTGCCATCTGCACACATGCTTATGGGCGCCAGGACTGACACAAGGTCATCAAAGCCCAAGGCAGAGGGCAAGGTATTAACTGCTCCAACTTAACTGCTAAGGAAAAACCTACTGCTTTTCCCACTAAGGAAACCTCTTCCTTGGGGGATCTGTGTAAAAATTCCTTTCCTTACTCTTGGCTCAAGGGTCAGATCCCGGCAATTTAATGCTGCAATTGTAATTACTTACTGATACCTGGAAAAGCTGAACCCGCTCAGTCAGACCCCTCATCTGAGTAGCAGATTTTCGCAGAAGGCAACTTTTCAGTCACCTGACCGTGGTTGCTCAGACACAGACTTACCTGTGAGTTCCCGCACACCTTCAGCAGCATCTCACGTGGTCACAGAATCTTGCAGGAAACACCAGGCAGCTGCCTCGTCTATCCCTCGCTCTGCTGGGGCCTGACTGGGTACCAAGTAGGGGTGGGAATGACTTGGTACTGAGTGCAGGAGCTCTAGGAAAACTCTAAGTTGTGGCAATTATTTAGCCACAGCAAATCATGGCATTGAGGCTGGTAGGGTCATTTTGGGAAGGGAGGGAGCTGTTGAGCCACATCTGACAGTGCTTAATGTTTGCTCCTGGTTCTGTGCTTGGGGATCAGCTCCTGGTGGGGACCATATGGGATGCTGGAGATTGAACCTGGGTGAGCCACATGCAAGGCAAGTGCCTTATTTACTCTACTATTCTCCAGCCCCACAAAAGGATTTCTTAAGTCCATAGAGTTTAACCTGCAAATCCCCAATTCATTAAGTATCCTGTTTCCATTCAACCAGAGGACCCTCTCTCTGGGACCTGTGTGGCTGGCACTCTAGTGAGGATCCATCTTTCAGATCCACCCAAATGACACTCTGGACTCCAATGAAGTAAAAGGGGGGGAGGGAGAGGGGCATGGCGGAAACTGAGTAGCCAGACCACGTGCTACTCTGAGTAGCCAGACCAACGTGCTACTCGCTCACCATCTCCATGGCTGAGTTTTCTCAGCTGGTCTCGTGGACACATTTGACTCGACCCCCAGGGCTCCTGACACTTCCCCACAGCCTTTGTAAAGATCTGGCTCACTCAGCATCCAGAAAACCTCTTGTTGTATATCAAAAGAACATTGAAATACAAAAAATGCAACAGGAACACAGCACTATTTGGTGTATGTTATTTCTTTATTTAACACTTATTAAGTACCTACAATAAACCAAGAATTATACTTAGAAAATTCAAAGCTGTAAAATATGGCCCCAGGTGGGAGGTTACCAAAAGCAGCCGGAAAGGATTGAAATTGCCCACTCCCAAACTTTGCAGTTCAGCTGAGGTTCAAAACCCCCAGAATCAAGGAAAACCCCAAGACGGAGACGCTCCTGCCAAAGACCAAGAGAAGGAAGTAAGGAAAGTCAGCTCAGGAAAGGAGCCCGGAGAGGGTGTGGGTCTGAGCCCAGCCCAGCCGGCACAGTAAGGCATGGGGCACATCTCATCTGGGGGCGATCTCCCACCTTGCCCTCTAATTTGGTTTTAAAATCCTTGACTTCTTTCTCTTTCTCCAGTTGAACAATAATAAAAATTTGTAAAAATTGTAATTGGGATATATATTTATTCTCCTCACAACTTTGTTAAGTCAAACTAAGTCAATAGATGATGTGATTTTTCTTTATCCTTCATTAAAGATGGAAACCGCCTACTGAACAGCTGCACTGAGACAGTTCCTACAGGCGACCAGCACTGACTGTGGTGCGCGAGTCACCTTGCAACCAAGAGCAGTTGCTACGACCTATCAACAGGGCCCATACTGGTTCTTTGTTAGAGGTTTTTTTTTTTTTTGGCAAACTTAGAACAAACCAGAAAACAAAAGGTTAAATCTTCGTGATCCTGTAGAAAAATAAAATAAACCTAAAGTATCTACGTGTGTCCCAAAGAGATCCATACTGCAAAGTGAAACTAAAACTACACTTACAGCAGTTTCAAAATCCTTTATGCAAGAGACAGAACCAATGAGTACAGATCAATACTTATTAATGAATGTGGAAAGTTTTCCTATACAGAGGTAGAATCCAGTGTACAAGGCTAAAACAATATTCAATAGTCTAAACAAGACTGAGCCAGGTTTTACGGAACCACTTTAAATTTTAAGTTATCAGACTGTATGTACATACATACAATAAATAGACTTTACAGTTTTTAAAGCAGTTTTAATAAACTCCACAAAATAATATCAGATGCATTGAAATATTTACATAATTCAGTTTTCAAATCTCTCTCATTCAAATCAAAGGGAGAAAAATAAGATTTCTGCTGTGAAGGCAGATCCTCGTTCCTGAAATGGATAGGTAAAATAAGATACTTTCCATGAAAGGAACTAATTCACGTCTCAGAGGTATTCATATTCAGCTAAGAAAATAGGTCCCTTTTAGGCTATATAGGTTAGGGAATATAAAATGATACTTTCTACATTTTTTAGGCCTCTATTTAAAGTTCTAGATCCAACTCTTACTCGGAGAGAGGAGCTGATTTTGGAACCCAGAGGGAGTGGATGAACACAATTGCGATGAAGGTGATTTTCGTATTCTGCTCATTTGCTTTGCGAAGTCGGACCAGAAGGAACCGAGAACATTTCGGGTCCAAATGCATGTTTCTACGCGAGACAAGTTTCACTTTAACGCTTTGCTCCCGAGTCCCTTTCACTCAAAACATGTTCCACTGGCAGCAGGCATGTCTGGGACCAGGTGCATATGACACGGGGACACAAGACTCAGTACGGGGAGATGCCAATGCTTCCAAGCTCACACAGGAGGACGCTGAAACACTATTTGTTGCCACTTGCCTCAAGACCTGAAAAGGAGGGGGTGGGGACCAAACCAAACCCTCAGAAAACTTACTCTTGCATTCTATCATGAACCCTTTTATGTCACTTGACAGAAAAGATTCTGCTCTAACCCAACCAGATGATTAGGGGTTTCCAGAAAACAAAGCAGGATCACAGCGAATGAAGCATCAACCTTCACAGTTGGAATTTGTGTAATTTCTCTAAGCACCCACAATGAAAATGCCAGTTCAGTTCGTTTTTTTTTTTTTATTCAATCGTTCTGTGAAAAATACCTCAGTAAATAGGAACATTTGCCCTTGGATGATCTTCCCCATTGGAATACCCACCCACCCTGTGTTTTTTTTTTTTTTAATTTTAGATTTTTTAAAAATGTTATACAAATAGACTAACTCTGATTTAAAGTAAACATACAAAATCGAGAAGAATATTGCTTGCGACAATGGACGTGGGCGCGGATGAACGAAGTGGGCAGGGAGTATAAAGAAATGGCTCCTCCTCAACCACCTCAGGTCCACACCTCACACTCACCGGGACCCCTTGGCTGCACGCGGCTTCCGTTAGCCAGAGTCTGGCTTTCCTGGCAACTACGACTCCCGCCAGAGAAAGGGAAAAGAAAAAGAGCAAGAAATCCGAAAGGCACAAGCACCCATGTGATCTAGAATTTTCGGGGCGTGGGGGAAGGGACACTTTTGGTTGTGCACTACAGTCACGTCGCGTTTGCCGCTGTGGAGGAAACACTGTATGGACTACGGTGGACGGAGACGTGCCAAGCGCGCCGGCTGGGGAGGAAGCGCAGGGCAGCCCGCAGCGGCCGCACAGAGAAACCACCGGACCTGCAGGGCCCCAACGCGGCTGCCAACTAAGCGTGTCTGCTCTGTGGGGCCCAAACCCAGAAAAGAACAAGAAACCAAAGTTCCTCGAGCCCCCTCCCCAAAAAGCGGCCAGAAGGAATGCAAGGAGTCAGACAGAACACAGGGCCGGGCGCCAACGCGGCTCTCTCCACTTTAATCACATCCAACCTCGCCGGCCGAGGGCTTGGCCCGCACCTGCCCGTGGCGCCTTCACCTGCAGCGGCGCTGCCTCCACACCCCGCCCGCTCTGGTGCTGCTCCTGACGACGGAAGGCGGGCCCGCCATGTCCACCAGGCCACGGCTGCTTCCCTCGGAGTCTCGCAGCGCGCCTGCGCACGGTTGTCCCGGCGGACTCGGGCGGAGCTACGGGTTCAAGAAAGGGGAAGGAAAAACCAAAACAACCAAACCACCCCGAGTCTGTCTTCTCGAGCTACAGGAGAAACAGGGATGGCGGGTCTCCACCGGGCGCCCCGGTTAGGAGATGATGGCGGGGACCACCGGGGCAGAGTCAGATTGTCAGCACTGGCTGACCGCTTCCTTATGTGTCTCCTCAGGTCCTTGTACTTGTCCTCACAGAGACGAGAGATGGCCTGTGGGGCAGGAGAGAGACAGTTGCGTCAGGCCGGGCCCTCTGGAGCCGCGTTCGCCCACTCTACAGGCTACCCGGCCGCCGCCCCTTCAGAAGCCCGTTCTGACTCCCCTCCCCCATAATTAGGAGAGTGGACACCCGACTGTACTGCCCTCGCGGTGCCAGTTCCATCACTCGCCCGCTTAGGGCAACGATGTGATCACCCGAGAAAGTCGCGGCGACAGCCTGAGAGCCCGCAGGGGCCACAGAGCTGGAGCAGTGGCGTTTCAGACAAATGACAACAACAGTGGGGGCAGCCTGAGAGCAGGCCAACGCAGGTCCCCATCCAGTCTGCGTCGCACCGGGGCCCCTCTCAAGCCCTCAGGGAGTTGGGGGCGCTGGGTGGGCACAGAAATGCCAGAGTCGGCACAGGGAGAGATCGGAAGGGCGGCCGGACACAGCCCACCGCCCCCATCTCTGAGGAAGAGCCAAGGGCAAGCTAGCACACGCGCCCATGGACGGCCAGTCCCAGCCAGGCTGCCGCAGTGGACGGGAAGGGGCGAGCAGCCTCTGCTCTGTTCAAACACTTGGCGGGACTGCTGGAGCCAGGGCAGGCGCATGCCCGCCCGCCGGACGGAAGGTCAGTCCGGCAGAGACGGGCCGGAAGCGCCCGGTGCAGCCCCCCCAAGTCCTCATCTTCTCCCTGCGCCTCCTCTGCCGCCCACCCTGCTCTGGGGTGCCCCCCAGCCTGGAGATGTGCACCTGGACATGGGGACCCTCAGGAGCGAGTGAGCATCAGCAAAGAACCACCAACGACCTGAACAGGGAACATTCCAAAACCCACAACTGCAGTTTGGAAAAACAGCCCCAGCTGTGGTGTGTGTGTGTGTGGGGGGCGCACTGGTGAAGAGAAAGGAGGAAGCAAGACGCTCCCTCAGACAGGAGACGAGACAGTGCTGGGTGGCCACTGACTTAAGCGTATACGTGTAGTGATACAATTACAAAAGCTGCACAGGGATAATTTACTGAGAAGCAGGGGACACAGCACAGCTGGTAGGGCACTTGTGTTTGCGCACAGTCAACCAGGATTTGATCCCCGGCACCTATACGGTCCCCAAGCCCCACCAGGAATCACCCGGAGCAGAGTCAGGAGTAAGTCCTGAGCATGCCAGGTGTGGCCCTTCCCCAAACAAACAAACAAACGGAGGCCTAAGCCCGACTCGAGACCCACAGGGCTGGTTTACAGCTACTTGTACGACAGAATAAAAAAGCACAACAGACATTTGAGTCTTTCTGCATCTTAATCATTAAAGCTACCTGGTATCTTTTTCCCTAAAAAAGCATGCTGGGAAATGGATGTTTATGTATGGAAAAGGATGCTTTTCCTTTTTTTATTTCTTTTTGAGGACCACACTGGCTGTGTTCAGGGGACCATGCAGTGCTGAGTTTGCACTCCGGCTTTCTCAGCTCTCTCCAGCCTGATTATTTATAAATGGGTTTAAAAAATGTCTTAAAAGAATCAAAGCACATTAAATAAAAATCATTTTAAAGATTTTTTTAAAAGCACAAGGCGCTCCTCATTTACTCTGGGTAGGGCTGTAAACTAGCCCAGCCTCTAGAGGAAAAAGCATGAAGGTTTCCCAAAACATTAGAAACAGGATTGCCATTTGAGAAAGGGCTCAGAAACACCTTTGGGAAGACGTGTGCACACCTACGCTGACTACAGTGCTAGTTACAGCAGCCAACATCTAGGTGGGCACCAGGAGCCACCCAAGTGCCCGGAGGCAGGCAAGTGAGTAAAGCAAATGGTGTGTAGAGCCCCGCCCCAACACCTGCGCCAGAACACCCGGGGCCTGGGAAAGGATGACTTCTCTGCTCTGCGCTAACGGGACCCCCTGAAGGAAGCCGAAGGGAAACAGCGAGAGGAGACTCAGGGCCACTGCGCTTACCAGCAGGGCACATGCAACACACAAGCAGGGGGCAGACTACAGCCAGGGAGTCCGACCACAGAACTGAGGTTATGGCGAAACAGGTGCTGTGGGCTGCGATGGAGGGACCCTGGTGCTGACCGTGGAGCAACACTGTACGTGCGGATAAGCATTCACACTCTAGCAAAACCGGGTTCCCTCAGAAAACATCGACACAAACACGAGGCTGGGCAAACTACTGCGAACTACACCTCAGGATACAGCAGAGGGGACAGGGCCTGGCAGACAGCACACGCCTCCCGGGGTCCCACGGGCTGTCCCCACACAGCCCCAAGACAAAAGCAGTCAGCGACTTACCTCCAGCTTGTGAGCCCGGTCCCTGCTCCAGGGGCTCCAAGGGAAAGCTCAGGTTGTTTGCTTCTGCCAGAGAACGAAGATCAAAGTAGTACTTGGCATAAACACTGGAAGGAACATTGATGTTGAACTGGAGCAATTCAAGAAACTGTCGCTCTAGCTCATTCCTGCAGAGCAAAGACAAAAATAGCACACGTTTAGTGCCGTTCGGGGCCGCGCCCGCCCAGGCAAGCCGCTGGAGATCAGACTCCAGAAAATTGCCTCTTCCAGGGAGAAAATCATCTAATTAATTGCCTGGCTGGACACCAGAGCTGCAGTCCCAGCCATAAAATCGGTACTAAGAGCTGAATTCACTGGATCTGGTGCCCAGAAGGTTGGAGCCTGAGTGACCGGAAGATGAGCAGGAAGAGCCGCAGGGCGCTTCGTTTCACTGGGCCCGAACCCACGGCAGGCTGGGTGGCCACGCTCACACGGGCCAGGCAAGCCATCAAGAGCTGGACGGAAGGGGACGCTCCAGAGGGCCGGGTGTTGGAACACTGCATGCCTGGAACTCAATCGGGAGTAACTGCAAATCGCAGTGACTCAATTAAAAACTCCTTTTAAAGACGCTCGCACGGAGGTCAGGCCCGTCTCCTGGGGAGGCCGGCCTCAGAGCGGGCCCTGCCTCTTACACCGGGACCCTGATGTTTCCGCCCTATGGGACGTGGCGGAAATGACTGCAGAGGTTTCCTTGGACAAAAACGGGGAGAAGAGGGGTGAAGTTGAGTCTCTTCCGGAGGGAACCCACCAACGGTGAGCAAAGGCAGCCGCAGCCAAACCTGTGTGTGCAGCCACTGACACCCCCAAGGTCTGGGGGCTCAGGAACGTGGGCTTCTAACAAACGCCATGAAAGTCACTGCTTGCTCTGGGCCCCAGACCAACTCCAGCCCAGCCCATGACAGGAAGGGCCACAAAGGAGGCAGGACAGGCCAGTCCGAGAAGGAAGATGAGAATAAGTGATGGCTGGCTAGCAAGACTTTGAGAACGCTGGTCTGTCCGTGATCTTCTAACCAGGGTCCATCTCTTCCATTTCCACAGTCCCTCCCTGGGGCCGGCTTCTCTGAACTGCTGTCCCAGCTCTTTCTGGAATATCCAATGTCACATGCCAGGGCCCACCCCAACACATGACACAGCCGGTGCTCAAGAATCACAGTAGATGAGCGAATGGAGGGGCCGCAAAGCCTTCCCAGAGAAGAAAAGGAAGCTGAGTTCCCGGAGCTGTGGCGTGTGCGGACAGAGGAACATGGGTTGGCTGGGGATTTCTGGCAGGATCCACGCAGACTCTGAACAGAGATAGGCCCCACCTACCCCGCTGAGCATGGAGGCTCCCAGTTCTTACCCTGGGTGTGGGGGCCTGACGGTCTCTAGAACTGCAGTAATGGCACCATCGAGTGCGGGAGGGGGGGGGGACAGTGAGGTGCCCACACACGCACAGAACAGGGTAGTGTTCCGCTGCTCTCCTCAGCATGAAGGAGAAGGGCGAGGAGGCTGGGATCTGAGACACAGTGACAGGGAAAATGAGAACTAGAAACCATCAGAACTAGGAAAATTCAGAAAG
This sequence comes from Cryptotis parvus, assembly GCA_021461705.1. NCBI lineage: Eukaryota > Metazoa > Chordata > Mammalia > Eulipotyphla > Soricidae > Cryptotis > Cryptotis parvus. Next base: position 56,853 of record JAJIBD010027414.1, read on the forward strand.
TTGCTCCTGGAGCGTCCAGATGAAAAGACCCAGAAATCACCTGCAGGTGCAACAGCAAGAAGTAGTTTCCAGAGAGAAGAGGGTGATCTTCCTGTGCAGGGTCTGTGCCACGATTCACACTTTTAAGGAATTAGAATTATTTTACTTTATAAAGGATTTTTAATTTACATGTATGAAAATGTCTAATTCAACTGAATCAAAATTATTTTATATTTTATTAATTTGTTTAATAAGAAGTACTCCTATAGAATGCCAGAACTTAGATAAAGAGTTTCATAAAACGAGGTTCCAAGACAGCCAGATGTGATGGAACAAGTCTGTCTGAAGTGCGAGGCGAAGGCTGGTGCTGCTTGGGGACACACTGCCGTCTGGTGGCCAAATGGTGTTACTGCAGGCCTCCCAATGCTCAGGAAGACCTTGCATTTTCACAATTTTATAGAGTCCAGCGCGTCTAGACATGACTGTGGTCACCGAGGTGCGCACGACAGCTACAGCCGAGAGGAATGTTTCTGGTGGCCTTTTACAGGGTTCCTCAGGGGAAAAAGAAGAGCTTTCCCCCCAGAATTTTCCTCAGTGTTTTTGAATGCTTCTGTTTAAGGAAGGGGAGCAGTGGGGAAGGATGAGATTTTAGAACAGCTACGCTTTCAAGCTAAGGCAAGACTTGGAAAGCAAAAAGGGGTTTCCAAGTTTTCATTTCAAAACTGCAGCATTATGTGTCTACACACTGGCAAACATCTGTGATTACTAACAAATGCTAGAGAAAGCAGGCTTATGAATTTACTCGTCCCAACCAGAGGTGTGTAGGGAAACTGTTCTGATAAAAAACTGTAGTTTGAGTACACGTTAGACAATGATGCAAAGAAACTGAACTGCCAGTCGCTCTGGGGATCGGAGCAGTGAGAGCTGTTTCCGCCAGTCACACCCCAGCCTGCTTCCCCAGAAAATAAATGGGCTCAGTCCAAACACCAGCCAACAAACTATTTCTAGTTACTATTTACCCCCGCCCCAATACGCGTCGAATGCAGGGACTCTCAGGGGGCACCCCCATCTGCAGGCCAGCAGGACCCCCGACAGCCCAAGGCAGAAGCGACCAAGGTCTCAGTGTCTGACTGGCGGGTTAATAGATCCATGGAACACAGCTAAAGCCTTGGGAAGTGAGAAGGAGTCCTGACAGGTCAATACTGCGGACGAGGCCGGGGGATATTCCCCTCTAAGTGAACGAGTCACGCCAAGGACAGACAGTCCGCGAGTCCACACATGAGGGCCCCAGAACACCGGTGGCTGCCAAGGGCTGTATGCAGGAGTGAGGGGACTCGGTTTGCTGGCGAAGGGCTGGAGAGCTGAGGACGGGGCTGGGAGACAGCTCCAAGGGCCCGGAAGGGTTCAGGTTTGGTCCGTGCACCACAGGGTCTGAGCAGCCAGACCCACGCCCAGAACTGTCAGGCTAAGGTAAAGCACATGGCCTGCAGGCGTGAGGCCAGCAGCTCAGCACTGCCACTGGGACCCACGCACTGCAAGTGTGACTTCTGCCATACAAGGGTGTGACTCCCGGGACATTGCAACAACAAAGGAAAAGACTCATAGTGTGAGAAGAGTAAATTTTTGGCTGTGTGTGCACAATGAGCAAAATAACTGGAACAGCCTCACCAAACCAAAGAAACCCAGCATCCCAGTAGCCGGCCGCTCTCTGCGGAGTCGGGTCCTGGCCTGGGGTCTCTCCCTGCCACGGAGCACAAGAGACAGTCTCCTGGCTTCTCCTCACTAGGGGCCCTCTTTTCATTTTGTCTACACAAACAAAAAGCGACACGTAAAATGAGCCGAGCAAAGTGCAATTTTTTCCAGCATTTTCGTCTATCAGGTCCCCTTCCCTCCCGCAGCAGTTGTCAGTGGGCTCAAAGCCATGGTGGAGACACCAACCACGTCGGAAAGAGAAAGACCAGTGCGGCTCGGACCCGCACCTGGGGCCCACCCTGGACAGGCCTGCCTGGCATCAGCTCTGCCATGGACCACAGCCCAGATTCCTCATCCTTGGCTGGAAACAATCCAGGCCAGGATGCCCTCTCTAAAGGAATCTAAGGGACTCTGGGTGAGGCCTGTCGCTGCTGGATGGTTCTGGAGGAACCTGAACTCAGAAATATCCGAAGTCTGGCCTAGTACGCACTGTCACAAAGGAGGCAGCAGAGGCCAGCAGGGGCTGCCAGGAAATAAGAGCCAATTTCAGTTTCCCTCCAGCAAAGGAGCGCCCCGGCTGAAGGACACGCAGAGCCCACAGCTTATGCCAAGTGGTCACAAACAGCCCCGGCTGAAGGACACGCAGAGCCCACAGCTTATGCAAGTGGCATGAGAGGGGCACAAACAGCACGAATAAAGGGGGTAGTTTTGCGTAAGTAAAGCACGTGTACACACAGGGCTGTTTTTGGAGGACACACCCTAAGGAGCTCTGGGTCCCTGCAAGCCCAGAACATTTACACTTGTGATGAGCCATTTACATTTTCCCTTGAAGCTCTCCAGTGCTGATCACAGTGGGAGACTGGGAGCAGGAAGACAGTTTGGCTCTGTGGCTCTCTGAATGGCAGAATATTCCTTCTATGAATTCTCTGTTAGCTGGTTAAAGCATTTCCTCTCATGACTCCCACAGATCCCCAGGAGGGAACATTTACACATGTAGAGCTTTTCCGGGATGGCCCTGGCTGCGTTGGATCCACCCTTTAGTAATTAGCCCTGCTACAACAAAGAGGAATGCTACGTTTGGCTCCTGGCAGGTAAGCATAACTCAGTAATTCTAAAGGCAGAGCACCCAGAACTACCCTGAGTAAGGGAAAGGGTCCTTTCCCTTACCTCATGGAAGTTTGGAGAAATATAGATCTGGCTGTAGGATCTTCATGGTATAAAATATACGCTATTGCCCTTGTATTAAATCCTGAGTTGCATTTCCTCTCACGTATCCTCCCCCATCTCTACAAGTGTCTTGGGCAGGAACCTGAAAAGCGGAAGTTGGGCTCTGGCAGATTAGCATTGTAAGGCCAGGCAAGTGAGTGCACCTGGGGCCGACATGTGATTTGGTCTGGTTTTGGTCTCCGGATGGCCCAGCACAGAGGGCTGGCTTGGAAGAGTTTGGTGGGTTTTGGGGGGGTAAAAGGTGCTGGGAAGAAGAGTTTAGTGTCTGTTTTAGTGGGGAGATCTCAGCCTGAGCACCTGGCCAGAGGTGTGGCCAGAGGTGTGGCCAGAAGCTCGATTTGGGAGTTTCCCCATCTTGGATCGTATTAGCTGTATTTGTTCAGTTATTGGAGATAAGTACAAGTCTTTGGAACTTTGCTGAGCTGGTGAATTCTGCCCATCCGCTGCCTCCTTTGGAGTCAATGGAACCTGCTCCCCTCCTTACTGTTGGGGACCCCTAACACCCCGACAGGCAGTTAGATGACAAAAATGCAGGAAATCATTCTTAGGGCGATGCGCTTGCAGACAAGTTCACACCCACCAGGTCATATAGACGCTCGCATTGCTGAGCATGTCCCAGCAGGAAGGAATCAGCGTGTCCTTCCCGGAAGTCCTGGCCCCTGCCCACACAGCCAACTGCAACCCCATGAGTTCTATTTGAACTAGGTCCCTGGCAGAGAATCTATCCTTTGGTCGAGGGGGAAATTGCACATTCCTTCCCAAGCCGCACATCTGCCAATGGCTGATGAGTTTGCCTAGGATACATAGGGGTCTTACAATTACACTCATCACCACCGATTAACCACACAATAAATGGATCCCAGCAGGGCTTGAAACAACGGAGTGGACACAATCCATGCTCTGATGGGAAAGGATTCCGTATGGCCGAGCTCTAAGGCCTGACTGAGGGATTTGGTAGGGCCGAGCTTCATGGCCTGACTGAGGCCTGCAGCTCCCAGAGAGCTCTTGAAAGGGGAAGCCCCAATGGAGTCCCAGGAGACGCTCGCTCCATTTACACAGAGAAAACTGCTTACAACCTGATCCTTTAAGAACAGAAGCTCTTCCTGTGTTTTTTTCTCTGCCTGGTCAGACAATTAGAGCCTTCTTATGGCATTCAATACGAATGAGGTGTTAAGGTTTATAGGGTTTATGGAGTCTGTTAATTAATGGTTTTGAGAAGGGGACAAAAAGCCGGGCTGAAACAATTACCAATTTCCTCTGGATAAAATGTGAACAGCAATTCTGCAGGTATCTCCCTGCTACCGTACTGAGTCTTTGGAAGTGTTGACAAATAAAGGTTGGTTTGTTTCTCCACACCTGGCAGTGTTCAGTGCTTACTCCTGGCTCTGAGTGCAGGGAATCACTCTTGGAGGTGGTCAGGGGACTATAAGGGTACCAGGGACTGAACCCAGGTCAGCACATGTAAGGCAAGTGCTCTATCAGCAGCCCCTAAAGAAAAAGCTTCATTCAAAGAAATACTGAATTGAAATATACTGAACTTCTGTACTTGGAGGAAAAAAATCTAACTTCGTTATAACTAAAAACTGTTTAAGGTACAATCTACTCAAAGGAAAAACAAAAATAGAAACATTATTCAAAAACATTCAACAACCACAAAAAAGGTATTTCCTTGCCGTTAAAGCTCCTTATTACACTCTTTCTACTAATCTCTTTAGTTTTAATGCTATCTTTAGTTTGTATCTGCATCCTTCTTTTTTATTTTTATTTTTTTTGCTTTTTGGGTCACACCCGGCAATGCTCAGGGGTTTCTCCTGGCTCTGCACTCAGGAATCACTCCTGGCGGTGCTCCGGGGACCATATGGGATGCCGGGGATCAAACCGGGCCAGCATGGGCCGGCCGCATGCAAGGCAAGCGCCCTACCCGCTGAACTATCACTCCAGCCCCTGCATCCTTCTTTTTGGAAACATCTGAGATATAAATGATAAAAATACCTGAAACCCATGTGTGACTTTAACAGGCATTTTTTCATTTGAATTTAAATCAGAAGTTCCCAAACTTATTTGGTGTACTGCCAACTTTTCAGGTCCGCAGTTCCCACCCGACTCCCAACTGACCTTGTTTAGGAAAACAGAAAGCGTCCCCAGTGGCTCAAGCAACAGATAACGGGTAAGGCCTTGCTTGCACCCAACCAGGTTCAATCTGGCATCCCACATGGCCCCCCATCCCCACCCCTGTTCCAGCACCACCAGGAGTAATTCTTGAGTGCAGAGCCAGGAGTGACCCTTGAGCACCATTGGGTGAGACTCCAGAGACACAAAGTGTTCCCAGCTATGCACCCACGGCTAGCGCTGTTGCCCCAGGGGTGGCAGCATCGGCTCTGAGCCACCGCTCCTAGTGGGTGCTCCCATGGCACTGGAGCTCCTCACCTACTTCACAGAAACCAGAAGGGGCATGCAGTTGGGTGTCCATGATCTCAGGGAGTTAGAAACGCCTCTAAGCACTCCCCCTGCCCCCCCATCCTCCCCAAATATCACAGAACTGGTAAAAGAACAACCCAGAAAAGGCAACAAGTCAGCAGTTCATCCCCGGACCCAAACACAGGGCTCCTTTCTGTCTGGATGGCAATTATTTATTTCAGAAGTTGTTTTTAGCTTGAAATATAATACTAACTGTTATTGCTATCAACAGCTTCTTTGTATTTTTTTTACTTGTAAGAATAGAGGATTGCAGGCATAGGAAAATTTTCAGGTTTACAGAAGAATACTTAATGAAGGTACCTCAAAGTGGGGTGGTCAGTCAGGAGGGCCTTAGGCCGGTGAGGAGTCTGGATGCAAGGTGCCTGTGCGACAAGCCCACGATGGCACTGGTGAGCTCTTACGCTCCAAGCACTCCTGGGGCAGAGCGGGGGATGGGGACCTACTCTAGTCTAAAGCTGCCTCAAGGAAGCCGAAACTGCAACATGAGCAGAATTCTGCCAACGACAGTGTCAGAAGCAGCGAACAGCCACAGGGAATGGGCCGCAGCTCAGTCATCCAGTAGTGGGTTCCAAACCCACTTGCTTCTCGCAAGACGCCTGAGCCTATTTCTTGTATTCTTAAACCCCAGACAGCCAGGAACAGGCCTGCAGGGGTCACGCCTACCACGCTCCCATAAGAGAGCTTTTCTGCCTAGGGTTCACGGTTCATGGCAGTCACTAAGCTCCGTGGCCAGCTGCGGGTCTCGGAAAGGCAGACTGAGAATACAGGTGTGGCCCCAGGAACAGCTGAAGCCTGACTTTTCATGGGGAGAGGCGGCTCCCAGGCAGTGTTTGGGGACCTGGGACCTGAGAATCCGGAGATCTGCAGGCTGGTTGTCAAGGCCTGAAGATTCCAAGCCTGGGCCTGCAGTGCCAGGGGTCACCAAGACCAAGGTGGTGGTGGTGGGGGGGGGCAGCAGGCCACACAAGGCAGTGTTGGGACCCGGATCAGGCCCAGGGACTCCTTCCCATGAAAGGCACGGGCTCTAGCCCTCTCAGCCTGCTCCCTGCTCCAAACGCTGAATTTGTAAAGACAAAGAAGAGGTATCTCTGAAATAAAATAGATCTTCAGCATTTTAAACTAAGCTCAAGACACTGACTTTTCCTTTTTTACTGCTCAGTCAGCAATGACAGAAACAGCACCGGAATGGAAACTGCCGGACGTGTAAGAACACTGGTCTGTGGCCTCTAAACTGAGGCAAAAAGAGTAACTGCAAAACCATGAAGTGCTGCCACTACCTAAGTGCACACGATCCAGAAGGAAGAGGAACACAGGCTTGTGCAGGAGCAGTAGTCTACAGCACACCAGAAGACAGCTCACAGAGCACACTCAGATGAATTCACACGAGACGTAGACTCCTTCCCCGAGCAAACAGCAGCGCCCCAGGTCCTGCGCTGTGGCCCCCTGGCACTCACATGTCCTCCACCGTGATGTCCTTCAGGATCTGGCAGTAATCCACATTCCACACAGCCTGGTCATCCCACACTTTAGAGGCCAGCAAGATTGCCCCGAGAACAATCCGCTTCCAGTTGGCGGGCAGATATCAATCTCTGCGTATGTTAGGAGTCTTTCAAGGTAAACCTAGGGAGACAGAAGACAGAGCTACATGATTCCTGCAGGAAACAATCAGTGCTCACGGACCCTCATTCACTGTTGGTGGAAAACAGTATAGAGTCCTCAAAATAAATAAATAAATAAATGAATGAATAAAAATAGTGTTCCCACAAGACCCCACAATCCTCCCTCTTGGCATCTACCCTCGAAACACAAAAACATTCATAAAAGAATATTCATAAAAATGTTCATAAATTCATTAAAATATTCATAAATTCATTAAAATATTCATAAAAGGTGTATGTCACTGCAGTATGCTTAGTATAACAGGATATGTAAATAAAATATAAATATCCAACAATGGATGAATGGATAAGTATAGTTTGTTTCCGTAATGGAATACTATGCAGCTGTAAGAAAAAGATGAAATGCCGTCTGCTGCAATGTGGACGGAACTGGACAGTATCATGTTTAGTGAACTGAAACAGAAGGAAAGAACAAATGAGATTATCTGGGGACTATCTGTGGACTACAAAGAGACAAAACAATGGATCAGATGGTATCAAACGAAGACAAACCCAGCTGCAGAGAGAAGTAAGGGATTTTCCTTGCATGCAGTCAACCTGGGTTTGACCCTGGTACTACACATGGTCCCTTGAGGCCTGCTATGATCCCTGAGTGCAAAGCCAGGAGTAAGCCTTGAGTACTCCCAAGTGTGGCTCCCCACAAAGAACAAGAAAAAAAAAAAGCTTTTGGCCTAGATTAAAAACAACACCGACACCTTATCAATAAATAGTGAGGAGAGGAATGGGAGAAAATGAAGATGAACCAGAGGTTGGAAGGAAGGGGCGAAGATCCCGGTCACTTTGCAGTTGCGGTGGGCAGTTTTCAGTAACTCTGTAGCCAAGCATGAACACTATTATACCCATATTCTCTTAATTATAATAAAAATATTCTGGAAAACACAAAGTAGATTATCAGTTTCACATTTATGCGGGATCTAGATGAGCTGGAAAAACAAGTCATTCTGCAGCTGTGAGAAAAGGCAGAGGGCCACAACCTGACAACGGTGCGACACAGAAATGCGGCAGGGCGCTGTGGTAAACAGTGGGCAACTAGACTCAACACACCAGCAAGCAATTAAGACTTTATGAAAAATAAAGGCGAAGACTGAGCGCCTTCTGCGAACTAGGAGCTGGATGGGGCTGGAGGCAGGAATAAAGTCCAGGTTGATTTCTCACTCTATCAACGACAACTACTACTGTTATACACATTTAGCAGAATGCTCCCACAGAGAACAAAACATGTAAAGGGATTAAGTCTATCTTTTTTAACTTGGAAAAACATGATGTTTTCTTTTTTTTAAGTCAACCTTTTCTCGCAACAGAAATTAGACCCAGGGCCTCAGAAGAGCATGCGCTTGACCACTGAGCTACGTCCCCAACCTTTCACTTGAATTTTTTTTTGGTTAAGATTTACATGCTATGCTGATAGGCCTTAGTGGGGGAAGAAGCTCCCAAATGGTGTTCCGGGGGCTCAGGCCCCTCCTGGGTATTCTCACCCAGCCAGCTAATGATACTTGGGTCACACAGGGCCAGGAAGTACCATCCCGACAGTACTTGGGGGCCTCCAGGGCTATATTCCACGATGCCAGGGATGCCTGCCAAGTGATACCAGGGCTCAAGCTAGGGGTGGCTGCATGCATGTGCTCTAACACCTATACTATAGCGCCCCAACTTTGCCAATTTTAATTAAGTACATTAATGTTATTGAGTCATCACAATCCATCTCTATTTCCCAAACTGAAACTCTGCACAACTATCCCAACCCCAAAAGCCCATGGCAGCAGCTACTACTTTATTTTTATGAATGTGACTATTCCGGCATCTCAGACAAGTCAAACTATACAATACTTGTTTTTAATGACTAGCATATTTCAGTTAATGCAATGTTCTCAATGCTCATTCGTGTTGTGTAAGGAGTCAAAAATCTACTTCATTAAGGGTTAATAATAGTCTATTATATAATTTTTTTAAAAAGTTCCAACTCCGTTGTTGCCTTTTTATTACATGTTTAAGTTAAGAACTTGAAATTCCTTGGGGGAATAATTCTGAGCAATAAATGCATTTTCCCCCCAAATATAACCAGAACACCTATAATCACTCAAAATCACTAAATGAGTATTTGTGAAAATATTTTTACTTATCAGGAGTAAAGTTTAATAAGATTATCCATTTGAATAAGCAAATGAATGAATTCATGAATGAATAAATTAACACATTTACTGCTGAACCAGCTGAAGAACACAAAGTTCTTAATGCGCCCAGACTATAGAGAACAGGTGGCCTGTAAAGCACTCTATTAATCATCTTCTCAGAAACTCCAGAGAACGACTGCTCATCTCTTCCAGGACAGTGTTCATAGGCAGAGTTAACTCCTTATCTGAACCTCACACAACGAAGAGGCCAGTGACAAAAGGTTCCACTGTCAAATCTATTTTCTTAAGAGATTTTACCGTGTATTTAAGACTTATAGATAGCCCCATGATTTCCTTGAATATCTTACAGATACATCATTACATAAACATAAGCCCACATTATATAGACACCTTCCTACATATTCATATATATCACATATACATGACAAATGGGATATATATACATACATATATGTATATATATATATATATATATATATATATATATAACATATATTATACTTATGAACAATTAAGACCTAGGCAGGAAATCAACAATAGGAAGTCTAGGAAATGCTAATAAAGAATAGCCTTAAACAATATGGACATTCCTCCAAAGACTAGAAATTGAACTCCCATTTGACCCAGCCATACCACTCCTGGGAATCTACTCTGGGAAGCCAAAAACACACAGCAGAAACACCATTCCTGCTTTTATGTTCATAGCAGCATTATTCACAATAGCCAGAATCTGGAAACAACCAGAGTGCCCGAAAATCGATGACTGGGTAAAGAAGCTTTTGTACATCTACACAATGGAATACTATGCAGCTGTTAGGAAAAATAAAGTTATAAAATTTGCCTATAAATGGAAGGACATTGAGAAGATTATGTTGAGTGAAATTAGCCAGACGGAGACAGACAGATACAGAATGACTGCATTTATTTGCATGGCATAAATATATATGTACATATTATAATACCAATATCCAAGGTCAAGTGAAACATATATCAGGAGGTCTTGTCAAAGGTGGAAATTATCACTAATGTGTGGGAATCAGAGGCTAGGTAAGACAGAAAATGGAACAGTGTGCTAACAATTGCCGAGGGTACTAATGCCAACCTAGAACTGAGCATTAAATAGAGGCAAAAAGATACACATGACAACCCTTTAATGTATGTTCTGTAGTCCATAATCTGGAAGGGAAGGAAAAGAGAAAGAGAGAAAAACGGAAAGAGATAAAGAACCTGCCATGGAGCAGGGCTAGGGGGGGGGGGGAACCGGGGGACGTTGGTGGTGGGAGATGGGCACTGGTGGAGGGATGGGTGCTGGAACACTGTATGACCAAAACCCAAATATGAACTTTTTAATTGTATATCTTTGTAATTGTAATTACAAAAAACAAAAAAATGTAAAAAAAAAAAAAAGGAATAGCCTTGGTCTGTCTTCACTCCACCCTGCCCACTGTGGCCTGATGTTTTACTTACCAGCATTGAGAATTTCCATATTTCTTGGGTCTGAAGATCATCTTGGTGTTTTTAGATGGAAAGCTGTGAAACAGACTTTGCACCCTCTTTTGGGAGACCTACATTCTCCCAGCACAAAAGGCGACCCGGAAGGAAAAGTTCGGCCTCTGACCCGACAGGGCCTGCCCACCCCGATTTCACAGAGCTCGAGGGTGACCATCCTGCACTCACCAGGGTGACGATGGCACATTCAGCCGTCAGCTGAGCAGCACTGAATAGTGTCCGAACAAACCGGTAAATCTGCTTCTGCTCTGGATTATGTTTGTCATAATCTGGTGGCACTCGGATTTCTGCGAAAGGAAATATTTTCAGACAGCTGGCTACCCAACAGAGCGCATAGGAGATTAATTTAATAATATTATGAAACACAAAGTGGAGATTACCGAAAGAGGGGTGAAGGTTTTCATCAAAAAATATCTAAGAGCATCCTTCCATCTGGGTCCCTGGTTGGAAACATAAAGAGAGAGCTCATTTTCTGCTAGGATGAGTGCCAGTCAAGGTGAAAAATTACATTAGTTCAACTATTTCTAGAAACAGCACAGAAAGAAATGCGGAAACTGCTATTGGTATTTGTAAATAATGGTTTGTTTTTCAATAAAGGGCCATTACACAGTGCTGAGAACCAGGTGCGGCCTCTCAAAAAACAAACAACAAACAGAAATGAGTCATTATTCAGATTCTATAAAATACATCCCAATAGTGCCTCCCAAGAAGCCAGAGGAATCCCTGCACCATGAGGGCAGCCATCTTCAACATCTGGACTCCACAGCTTGTCAGAGCTCCACCCAAGAGAAAAGCCAATCTCAAGACCTACTCGTCAGAGTCCCACCCTACAGCAAAGCCTACTTCAAGCCCAGGTATACTTGAACCAGAGACACAGATACATGGGGCAGAGCTGCTACTGGCTCTCCTTGTGCTCGACTGATCATGAGGTATCCAGGGAGGGATGGCGGGCTCTAGCCCTGACCCGTCACCCCAATAGAGCCTTGCAAGAAGCCAGAGGAATCCCAGCACAATGAGGGCAGCTGTTTTCAACATCCGGACTCCATAGCTCATCAGAGCTCCACCCAAGAGAAAAGCTAATCTCTCCCTATTGTGGTTCATCAGTAAATGTACGAACTGAGAGCCTACCTCCTGCTGAGAGCAACCCACGCTCATGGCAGAGCCTGGCAAGCTACCAGTGTTGTATTTGATATGCCAAAACAGTAACAATTTAGACCTCATTCCCATGACCTGATGGAATGGTTTGAGGCTCTTCCCTGAGTGAGCAGATGCCCTTGGGCTGCACTAGCATACTAGGATGTATGGAGATGTTATTGGTGCCCATTAGAGAAAATCGATGAATAAAGGGAAGACAAGTGGGGCCGGAGCGATAGCCCAGCGGGTAGGGCGTTTGCCTTGCATGCGGCCAGCCTGTGCCGGCCTGGGTTCGATCCCTGGCATCCCATATGGTCCCCGAGCACCGCCAGGAGTAATTCCTGAGTGCAGAGCCAGGAGTAACCCCTGAGCATTGCCGGGTGTGACCCAAAAAAGCAAAAAAAAATAAATAAATAAATAAATAAATAAATAAAGGGAAGGCAAGTGATACAAGTGAAGTGACAAGTGATTTGTTTTTTCTTGAGCAGAATATTTAATCCTTTTTATTATTATTTTAATACTTTATTTTTATTTACAGGGGCTATACCTAGCAGTTCTCATGGGGCCTGAGGCCACTCTTGGCAATGGTCTGTCCAGTGGTGAGGGCCTCAATGTTCAATAGTGCTGGTGGGACCACATTATAATGGGGTGAAACTCAAGACTCAGTCATGCTAGGCATGTGCTCTGCCCTTTCTATTTAGTCACATGTGAACAGGCTGTAAAATAAAGACTACAGACGTCTTTAATTTATTCAGCTCCTCCTCTGCTAACCTGCTCCCTATAGGCACCACGGAGTTATGCCTATGCAGTCAGGAATGGTCCCTGAGCACAGTCAGGTGTGGGGCAATAAATAAAAGCTAACTTCATGACAGTTTTCAGGAACGTAGTCAGAGTTAGGTCAAGAACTAGTGAAGGTTACGGGAACTGTTGAACGTACACACCGGTGGTGTACAAACATGCAAACACTGTAATCTCTGCTCTGAAAGTTCACCATCTGCTGAGCTAATAGGGAAAGAGCTTAAAAGAGCAGCTCATTTTACACAACAGAAACTGTATTCATTTAGCAAGGGGTGGCACAGCCAGCGGTGCTCAGGGCTTACTCCTGGCTCAGTGCTCAGGGCATCGTGGTGTGGCAGGGTTTGGGGAACCCATGTGGTCTGGGACTGCTTCTGACTGACCACGTGGAAGGCAAGTGCTCTACCTCTCTACTAGCACTCTGACCCCAGGAACTGTTTTAAAGGCTTGAGGTGTGCTCATTTGCACCAACCTACAACAAAGGCGGCAAATATTGAGAGAATTCCAAGTCCTTTTTTATTTTTTTTTTGGGTCACACCCAGCAATGTTCAGGGGTTACTCCTGGCTCTGCACTCAGGAATTACTCCTGGAGGTGCTGCGGGAGACCATATGGGATGTGAGGATCGAACCTGGGTTGGCCGCATGCAAGGCAAACATCCTACCTGCAGTACTATCATTCCCATCCCAGAATTCCAAATCTTAAAGAAAAAAAAAATCAACTAGGCGGGACTTGAGAGCAGAGTCTAAATGCCAAACACAGCTTCTTTTGTGTGCACCTGGTCACACGGGCTTTTCTAATGACCCTGGCTCTGAGAATCAGCTGGTCCCGCATCTCACTACTATCTATCTAGTAGTCCCCAAGGTGCGGTTTGAGGCAAAGCCCACACCCCATTTCCTTGAGCAATTCAGCCCAGTTGAGTTTTCCATACAATGAGTCCCCGTAAAAGTCATCCAGCACTCTAGAAAAACACTGAGTCACATAAACACTAGAATATACAGGTCCCAAAACAAGTGAGGACCAAGAATGAGCTAAACAATTGGGGGAAATGCACTCCTGTGAGACCTGGGTTTTCCTTCCCTTCCAGTAGAACTGGACTGTTCCGCGTGTCTACAACCAGCTCCAGGGTCTGGTCGGCCTGATTTGCCAAGAATAAAGGTCTGCAGGCGATGTGCCATCTGTTCCCAAGAGACCTTCTACAGACTAACTACTGCTTGTTTATAAATGCTCACTCTCCACTTGCTCCACTTCCACTCACTTGCTTCTGGCCCACTAACCACTAACCAAGAGGAACATCTGATTAAAAGCCTCCATGAGCATATCCTTTGGGCTCAATTCCCAGATCCTCAATGATCTATTCTTAGGAGAACCGTTCCTTCTCTGGCTCAGTTTGCCTGTGAGACTGACACAGTCAGCATCATCTCACCGAGCTCTGATAAAGATGAAATGAGATAATCCACGTCAGAGCTCAGTAAGCAGCACTTAATAAAGCTGGCTTTTAGTTTGTTTCATCAGCTATGACTGACGAGTTACTATGGAACCTGCAACTGTTAAAGAGCAGTCAGAGGGAGGGGGAAAAAGAGCAGTCAGAGATGGTAACACACTGTTGATGTGAGGCTACATCTAAGTTTCACTAACACTACATTTTTTTGGTTGGTTTGTTTTCTTGAGTCTCTCCAGCTGTGCTCGGAAGCCCAGGAACCCACTTCCAGTGATAGCCGAGCAGTGCTGGGCCTGAGACAGAGTTCAGAGCTTGGGTCTGGTGATGCAGGGAATCCACCAAGACTATACCTGGTGGTGCTCAGTGGAGCCTGTGGTACCTGCAATTAGCTTGGGACCTTGCACAGCACAAAGGCCCATCGATCATTAAGCTCTCTCTCCTTAGTTCATATTAAGACTTAAATGCTTAAAAGTTTAATACAGAACTAGGCAGCAAGATAAAAGCTGTCCTTTCACTGACCAGATATTCCTGTTCACGGTCTGAAGGTTTAATCTGGTATGTTTTGTAAGTTCTTAACTCCAAATGTGTCGATCATAAAGAACCCTATTTTTCAAAACCTGCACAGAAAAAGATCGCTCGAGATTCCCTAACACTAGCCACTGGGAACCTGTCACCTCCCTCCATAACACTAATTTATCCCAACTCTCTCTTGTCCCTTTGTTTACTTTAAAAAAATTTTTTTAAAGTTTTGGAGCCACACCCAGTGGTGCTCATGGCTAAAGCCTGGCCCTGCACTCAGGGATCACTACTAGCAGTGCTTAGGGGGCCTAAATGGTACGCCAGGGACGAAAGCTACCTGGGTTGGTCATGTGCAAGGCAAGCACCCGGTGCACTCTCCTATTTCTCCGGCCGCTCCCTTGGCCCTTTATAAACCATAACTGTTGCAGGACTCCTAAGGGCCGCTGCATCTGCTCTGGATTGCCTCCCGCAGATCACTCCGTAGATAAGGGGGGTAGTCTAAATGTGGCAGTTTATCTGACCATGTATGCTGTACTAGCTGGTATAAATATTCTCCCATGCTATCACAATCATCGTGGGACTAGCTAGATCTTACCAGCATATTAGCCTGGCCACGTAAGGACACCTAAGTAATTAGACCAGAGAGAAATGCTGTTTGCTTCCAAACAAACAAGCATGGCTCCCTGATAAAATATAAAACTACAATGAAGTAGAGGAGACTTGTGAAGGCTTGGAGAAATATTTAACTGGCATTGGTGTTGATCTTTGGTACAGTGACATGCCATCTCAGAAACCCCCTTCTCTACATTTCAAAGGCATTCCGGCTCAAAACATTAGCACAGTAAAGGCCCTAGGTGAGATGCAGGGAGGGACTACCTAAAGGCATTGGACCCTCCCTGCTTTCCATAACAATGGGAGGAAGGTCTGAGTTGCTGGGGGGTATAAACTAGCCGGTTCCCGCTCTCCCAGGCTTCTTCTTCCCAGTGGGATTTCGCCTTGTGAGCGATTATTCCCCTTGGAAGTTTCACACGTGGTGGTTGCCATCTTGGCCTACACGTGGCTGGGGTTCTAGCCTGGAATCCTAAGCATCGGGTTTTTCCTTTTGCTGATTTGTATGCCTGAACCTGTGATAAGTAAAGTCTTTTTAAAACCTCATCGGATCCCTGAGTGCTCATCCATTCCTCGCCCGGCCCGGAGGTAGAAGGGAACTTCGCTTCCCGGCACTGTCGGGGACCCCGGCGGGCGCCCCGACATTTGGCGTCCCTGGTGTAGGCACCACGAACATCGTCTGGTCTAATTATCATCGGACAGAGATCATCTGCCTCCGAACCGTGAGTAAAATGATGGATATCTCATGGTATAGATACATTGTATCTTTTATTGGCTCGGAACCATACATAGCCCAGTCTATAAAGTTCCTTTCTGAGAACTACTCTATCTTTTCACAAATCATCTGGGTCCTTGCGATTTTTTAAACTGTACCTTTGCGTAAGGACAATGTTTAATAGAGAGAGGGAGGAAAGTAATAAATTGAATGCAATCTTAAGGGACGAGATTTACTCAGCGATTGAAGAAATAAGTGAGGATCATAAAGCTACAGGTAGACTGGTCTTAAAGCTTGAGGACAGAATTATTAAACAGAGTTTAAAATTTGAAAAGAAATTAGAAGAACAGGAAAGTAAAATTATTAACCAGATTTTAAAATTTGAGGAAAAATTAGAAGAACAGGATTTAAAATTCAAGGAAAAATTAGAAGAACAGGATTTAAAATTCAAGGAAAAATTAGAAGAACAGGATTTAAAATTCAAGGAAAAATTAGAAGAACAGGAAAGTAAAATTATTAAACAGGATTTAAAATTTGAAGTAAAGTTTGAAGAGCAGAAGAAGGATATCGATAAAATCAGCATTATCTTAGAGGAAGAAATTGACAGACAGAGAGATAGAATAGATGGACAGAAAGAGGAGGTTTGGAAGTTACACATAAGATTGAAAGAACAAAAGGAAGAAACATATAGGAAACTTGAAAACTTAAACCAAGAAATGGATGTGTTACGCAGGGGAGATTTCTGATTTCATAACTTATCAATCAGGACCTAGCGCATACCCAATACTGAGGCGTGAACCAACTAAAAGCCGTTCACAAACACGCCCCAAAACTGTAGACTTGAAAAGGTGTATACATTCCCAGCAAAAAAAATTTAAAAAAGAATTCTAATGTGGCTGATAACTTAGAGGAGGAACAGGAAAACCCAGAGGAGGCAAATTCCCAAGCTGAAAATCTCCCCAGAGTTAATACCCTCAATGGGGTAGATGTTCCTCTGCCAGATACTACAAGCTCTGATGAGGAAGAAGGGGAGAAACAGATTAGCTCGAGTCAAAGAGCAAAGCCCAGCAATCTTTCTCATGACCAATCTAAAGATAAAGTAAAACCGATTCATGAAGACTTAAAAATTGAGGCAATAACCCCGTTTAGGAAGGCTTGCGACAGGTTTGGAATATCAAGTCCTTATACTTTAAAATATTTAGCTGATTGGAGGCGAAAGTAGTCAGTGGGTATTGGGAGACTTTGAAAGCGGTAGCCGATACTTGTCTAAACAAATCACAGTACATGCAATGGCATATGTGGTATGCAGATGGAGTTAACCAGAATATTGACACTTTAAGAGAAAAGGAATCAGGCCATACTATAACTTTTGCCATGCTAAAAGGTGAAGGTGAATGGAAAAACAAAAGCAAAACAAGCGACATTACCTGAACCTATTTTAAAATTCGTTCGGGGAGACAGCATTAAAGGCGTGGGAAAGAGTAGGTTCCGACCCAGAATTTCTAGGTAGCTATACAAAAATTTACCAGGGTCGTGATGAACCATACTTTGATTTTGTTGGGAGATTATGTGAAACAATCCAAAGACAGGTTCAAGACCCAACCACTCAAGAAATCCTAAAACTAAACTTAGCATATGAGAATGCTAATCAAAAATGTCGAGCATTACTATATGGTATTAGGGAAAAGGCTGACCTCATGGGGTATCTAAAGGCCTGTAGAAATGTCGGTTTAACCTCCCATAAAACACAGGATGATATAGGAGGCTTATCCCATACAGCAGGAGGATCAGGAGAGGGATGAAATGTCAGACAGCTCTAGGGAGAGAAACAAGTCAGACAGCTCTAGGGAGAGAAACAAGTCAGACAGCTCTAGGGGGGGAAGCAATAAATTTCAAAGGATAAACAATAATCGGAGAAACTATTCTAATAATCGCAGCTCCACCCCTCGAAGGGCCCCACCTGGACCATGCCCAAGGTGCAGAAAAGGAAAACATTGGGCCAGAGACTGTCGGTCTTGGAGGCGGAAGTCAGCCTCAGGCTTCATCTGGACAGATAACCTGCTTTATCTGCGGAAAGAAGGGACACACCCGTAGAGATTGCCCATCTTCTACAATTATCAATACAGGGCAACATTCTAATAATCCCTTTATAGGAAATGTTACATGGGCCCCCTCCCAGGTTCCACAAGCTCCGCAGGCTCAAATAACATCTATGCCTCCCCCTAATGCGGGAAACTGGGTGGGGGGCCAGCCCCAGGCCCAGCTGAATCCAGGGGCACTCTCCTTCATTCCACCTGCCCAATATCCTCCGAATCAGAATCCACAGAATTACAGTCAATAAATGCTCTCTGGCCTACCCCATCAGGCAGTGGCAGTCTCGACATTCTCTGCCCCAAGACTGTCACAATATACCCAAGTCAAGACCCCTACATGCTAAAAACAGGGATAAAAGGACCTGCTCCCCAGGTAGTATGGGTTTAATTCAGGGAGCGATTGGCTGAAATTTAAGGGAATTATGGTGCATTTCGGACTTCTGGATCCTGAATCTCATGGAGAGATAATACTGTCAATATCTGTGCCAACTAAATGGACTTTTAAAAAGGGGAACCACTTGCTAAACTATTATTATTTTTTGAGGATCCGTGTAGTCAGTCCGAGACACCCCTACAGCTGGTGGCTTAAACAGTACCAACCATTCTGCCAACTTCATTGTTGGTTATGCAGCCACACAGAACCAAGCCCACCAGCCACCTGCTAACTATCTAGTTGGGTACACTGCCAGAATTTCTCAGGCCAAGCGGCCGGTTATACCCATCGAAATTTATAAAAGGAAATTCAAAGGCATGTTGGATACAGGGGCAGACATATCCATAATCTCCACCAAGTATTGGCCCTCTAACTGGGCCCTAAAGAAAGTGTCCCATAGCCTGAGCGGGGTAGGCAATATCTCCTCCTCTCTTCTCCGACAGAGTGCCAGGTGGCTGCCGTGTATTGGCCCTGAAGGGAATGTAGCCATGGTCCAGCCTTATATAGCCCCTATGCCTTTAACTTTATGGGGTCGAGACATGCTGGAGCAGTGGGGGGCAGTAATCCACATACCTCGTCCAATTCCCCGTCGAGCACCAATTCCAGCTCTCCATAATAAGCCTAACACCGGGAGTAACCCTTTTTTAATTGGGGCCGCTGTGGTTAGCGCCCACTACCTATCCGTATTCAGTGGAAATCTGACAAACCTATATGGACACCACAGTGGCCCCTCAATACCAAAAAGTTAGAGGCGCTAACAAATCTAGTGGAAGAACAGCTGAAATTAGGACATATTGAGGGAAACGTTTTCAGAATGGAATTCTCCTGTTTTTGTAATACAGAAAAAATCAGGCAAATGGCGTTTGCTGATTGACTTAAGGAATGTAAATTCTACTATGGTCCCCATGGGAGCCCTACAACCTGGGCTCCCCTCTCCAGCAGCTATTCCTAAGGATTGGCCGCTAATTATCATAGATTTAAAAGACTGCTTTTACAGCATACCTATCCACCCAGATGATCGGAAAAGGTTTGCATTTTCAGTCCCTTCCATTAATCATAAAGGTCCTTTACGTAGGTTTCAGTGGACAGTATTGCCCCAAGGAATGACTAATTCACCTACGATGTGTCAACACTTTGTTGATGAGGTTTTGCGACCCATTCGTGCTAAATTTCCTGGTGCATACATCATCCACTACATGGATGATATCCTGCTAGCTTGTGATAATTCCAGAGATCTCCAGAATTTATATAATGATGTAATGACAGTTTTACCAGAGGCTGGCTTACAAGTAGCTCGGAGAAAATCCAGATGCAGCCTCCATATGAATATTTGGGCTATGCTCTTGACCGCACTACAGTGCGTCCTCAAAAGATCTCCATTAGTCAGAAAAGGCTCAAAACCTTGAATGATTTTCAAAAACTGCTGGGGGATATCAACTGGGTGCGCCCCTCCCTTGGTATTCCTAACTGTGAGCTCAGTAACCTGTTCCACACCCTTGAAGGTGATCCTGCTTTAAATAGCCCAAGGCAGCTAACTCCTAAAGCTCAAGAGGAATTAGATTTTTTTCATGAATCGGCTTCAAAAATCTTACCTCTCCAGATTTAATCCCGGAGAAAAGGTATGGTTCTTGGTCTTCAACACTCCCGAGTCTCCAACTGCTGCTATAGCCCAATTATCTGGACCGTTAGAATGGGTTTACTTACATAACAAGCAGAATCGTACTGCTACACCTTACCTTGAGATGATAGCTAATCTTATAATTAAGGGAAGATCAAGAACCCAAGTATTACTTGGACATGATCCCCATGTAATTGTACTACCTGACCCTAAAAAAGAAATTGAAGCTGTTTTACCACTCAGTGAAATCCTTCAGAGAGCTTTAGCAGATTTTTCAGGAGAAATATCTTATCATTACCCAGCTGGAAAAACCTGGGAATTTCTGAAAAGGACACCTTTTATAATTTCCACCATTGTCCGCTCCTCTCCCATTCCTGATGCTCCAGTGTATTATATTGATGGCTCCTCATCAGGAAGGGGTGGAATTACAGGTCCTTCGTTGACCACTACTGTGCATACAAATTATAAATCTGCCCAACAAGTGGAACTCGCCACCCTGATACATTTACTATCCCATATATCTGGCCCATGTAATGTGGTGAGTGATTCTGCATATGTAGTTGGTTTATTTCCTGGAATTGTCACTGCTTCTTTAAATGCCCATAATCCTATAATTCAGGAGCTGCTCCATAAACTACAAGATCTCCTCCGAAATAGAACATTCCCTATATACATCTCCCACATCCGTTCTCACAGCCGACTCCCGGGCCAATGGTTCGAGGAAGCGAAGCAGCAGATCTCTTGGCAGCACCAGTATTTAAATCAGCTGAGGAAGAGCACCAGACTCTACATACAAATGCCCGCCGCCTTCATGTACACCATGGCATCCCATGGAGACAAGCTAGACAAATTGTCCGCAACTGTCCTGTCTGTGCTCCTTTACATTGTACATCTCATGTAGCAGGAGCAAATCCTCGAGGTTTACAGACAAACCAATTGTGGCAGATGGATATAACTCATACTAACTTATTTCCCAACAAACCTTTCCTTCATGTGGTCATCGATACATATTCCCGGTTCATATGGGCTGTTCCTATGACGTCTGAAAGAGCTAAATCTGTTTGTTCATTTTTACTCCAGTGCTTCTCCGTCATGGGTATTCCCCATACCATAAAAACAGATAATGGTCCTGCTTACACCAGCAAAACCTTCAAATCCTTTTTGCGGGGAATGGCAGATCAAACATATTACAGGAATTCCATATAATCCACAAGGACAAGGAATAGTTGAGCGTGCCCACAGAACACTTAAAACTCAGCTATTAAAGCAGCGAAAAACAAGCATGCCTCCAATGGATTCTTTATCTTTAACATTATTTACCTTAAACTTCTTAAATATACCTCAAGGAGATCCCTATACCGCGGCTGAGCGTCACTTTCAAGAAGATATGCAAACTCAAAAAACAGTCAATTCACCTATCTGGGTGAAAATTGATGATAAATGGATTGCAGGTCACCTCCTCATTCGGGGAAGAGGCTATGCTTTCATTTCTACAGACGATAACCCTGCCAAGAAACTCTGGGTCCCTCTGCGACTTGTTAAGACTAGAATTCTCCAAGAATCAGAAAACAATTAATTCTTTCAATATAAAGTCTTAAATTTTAAATTGCAAGTTGCTGTTTAAACTTCCTGGATTGGTTCCTTTTAATAATGATCTTGTTTTGCAGTCTGTGATCATGGTTCATGTCTAATATCTTGCCTTACAGCCTAAATATTTTCTTTCTTGCAAAAAAAAAAAAAAAAGGGTGGAAAATGGGTGGACTCTGATCACAGTGCTCATTACAAAAATGTTTGCTAAATCAATAAAAAATTGTTTTTCTAATGATTCTGTTCACAGGATGAGATATTCGAATCCAGTAAACCTGCGCTACAGTGCTCAATACTCCGAGACTCCTAAAACAGTGCTCGCTAAAAATTTAATAATTTGCAAAACTAATTTTTTCCCAATGCTCTATTCACAGGAAAAGACACTTTCTCACCATCATTTGCCGGCTTTATATTTATGAAGCGCTTGACTCGTTACCATTTATCACCCTAAATGGGTCACATATACAGCTGTAAGATATTGATCGATCAAATGTATGTGTGCGTGTGTGTGCATGTGGTGGCCACCATTATGTTTGTGATTAATGTTGTGTCTATGTTATGTCTCAACTACTACCTTCTCAGTTTCTGACCACTACAAACCTCTATTACATTCATCAACTCCACTGCTGATCCACTAGATTTATCAATTTTAAAATCATCAATTCTCATACTTATTTCCCTGCTCCACCCATGTTGGAGCTTCTTTATATTCTTCTCTCCATCCCAGACTTGGATCCCTACAAAGCCTTAAAATCTCTACTTGTGATTAACCTCGAAAAGTGTTTTTTTGTCTCGCCTAAGCTACAGGTACAGTTACCGGTGCCAATGTTCCCTTGCTGAAGAAGCCCTGCAAGGCCCCCCACACCGATGTTCCAGACACCTGCTCCAGCGCTCAAGACTCCTGTTCCAGAGTTCAAGATATCACACCGATGTTCCGGACACCTGCTCCAGCGCTCAAGACTCCTGTTCCAGAGTTCAAGATACCACACCGATGTTCCCGACACCTGTTCCAGCACTCAAGACTCCTGTTCCAGAATTCGAGATACTTGTTCCAGTGTTCCTGAGACCCAATCCAGTGTTCCTGACAATTCAACGAGTTCCTGATCGCTGCTCTCCAAAGACTCATACTCATATGATCACCGCTATTGCTGTTCCAGAAGTAGCCCCACAGACTTTGTTCCAGACACCCGACTTTACATAAAATATAGCAAATTGACTCTCACAAATTATGGACAATGCAAACTATAGTCCGTTATAATCAGACAGCTAAAAACACTTTATCTTGAACTTTGCTTTGGGTCCAAAAACAAGTTAGGATCCTAAAGTAACATGTATTATCATTTTGCAATTGGAATTGTTTTTTCTTATCTTAATTTTCTGTACATTACTAAATATTTCTTACCTTTTCAATTTTTATTAGTAAACTAATCAGGGGGAGTTGTTGCAGGACTCCTAAGGGCCGCTGCATCTGCTCTGGATTGCCTCCACCAGATCACTCCGTAGATAAGGGGGGTAGTCTAAATGTGGCAGTTTATCTGACCATGTATGCTGTACTAGCTGGTATAAATATTCTCCCATGCTATCACAATCATCGTGGGACTAGCTAGATCTTACCAGCATATTAGCCTGGCCACGTAAGGACACCTAAGTAATTAGACCAGAGAGAAATGCTGTTTGCTTCCAAACAAACAAGCATGGCTCCCTGATAAAATATAAAACTACAATGAAGTAGGAGGAGACTTGTGAAGGCTTGGAGAAATATTTAACTGGCATTGGTGTTGATCTTTGGTACAGTGACATGCCATCTCAGAAACCCCCCTTCTCTACATTTCAAAGGCATTCCGGCTCAAAACATTAGCACAGTAAAGGCCCTAGGTGAGATGCAGGGGAGGGACTACCTAAAGGCATTGGACCCTCCCTGCTTTCCATAACAATGGGAGGAAGGTCTGAGTTGCTGGGGGTATAAACTAGCCGGTTCCGCTCTCCCAGGCTTCTTCTTCCCAGTGGGATTTCGCCTTGTGAGCGATTATTCCCCTTGGAAGTTTCACGCGTGGTGGTTGCCATCTTGGCCTACACGTGGCTGGGGTTCTAGCCTGGAATCCTAAGCATCGGGTTTTTCCTTTTGCTGATTTGTATGCCTGAACCTGTGATAAGTAAAGTCTTTTAAAACCTCATCGGATCCCTGAGTGCTCATCCATTCCTCGCCCGGCCGGAGGTAGAAGGGAACTTCGCTTCCCGGCACTGTCGGGGACCGGCCCGGCCCGACACATACGAAGGTGGCAGATCTTCAACCTAGACCCGAGATCTGTGCCAACCATGCGGCAGCTGAGCTTGATCCCAGAACTGGTTCTTGCCAGCTACAGCTGCTACTCTCTTCATATAACATAATCAAGACACAATAACTGATGAAATCTGACTGCAATGAAAGGCTTTGTTCTTATGAAAGGAAGATTTTTAAAAATCCAATCAAAGATAATCACTAAAATAAATTTGCTTAGATAAGGCATGGTTTAAATGTGAAAGGTTGTACAGTGAGATTGTTTTGCAAGTATCTTGAGTTTTCTTGCTATTGAATAAAAAGTAAGGCCAACAGGTAATACAGTGGTTAGTGTGCAGGCATCTGACCCAGGTTCCTGATCAGCACTGCGGGATGGCCTGGGCACTGAGCCACTGGCATGGCTGGTGGAAAATCACCTGCAGGGCTCCTGGTTCTCCCTGAGCAGACTGGGGGAGCTCCCCCATCCCCCAAATTAAAAATAAAAAACAGTAAGGAATGATGACATATGGTGTGTATTCTAAATTACTCTAATAAGCCAGTCAATATGACACACTGGAAACAAAAACCCTTGATATAAAATTTTGGCAAATGGATGTATTTGTCTGTGTTATGATGAAATAAAATGTTTAAGGTTAAGTTTCGTAAATGATTTTAACTTCTTTCAAGTTAATTAACACTATCTCCAGACTGTAATCAGAGACGACTTCTAATTTATTAAAGTATTTCATCTAAAGACGTACACTAAATATTCTCACTGGAGTAAAATGCTGCAAACACTTTCCACGTTAGCTGCCCACAGCAGTGCCAGAGAGGTCTGGGATTACCAGCAGGAGCGACCCCAGCACAGTCAGAATGAGACCCTGAACATACCAGGTAAGAATAAAGTTGCTCACAGTGAATTTTAAGAATACTACTGCATAAAGGATAAAGTGTAGGCCAGGAGATGGGCCAGAGAGACAGCCTCGAGTGAGAGAGATCTCAGAGCATGTCGCGCCCCTGAGCTGTATCACAGCACCGAGTGGCCGCCCACCCGGCGCAATCATGTACAGCTCCTATAGAAAAATGAAAGAAGTTTGAACAAACTATTCTGAAAGAAAATAAAGAGGCTGAACAGTATCAGTTTCCTCCTCTTTTGTTGGCAGCAGACACAGAAACCCAATCTGGCTTCCTCTGTCTGACTCAGAAGCATTTTAGCACTTACCTGGGAAGTTTTGGTAAACAGAATCCTATAAAAATATGAGTTATCCATACATTATCTCATGGTGAGGCAAGGTAATGGGGCAGAGAGTGTGGACATCTAGACCAGCCTTCTCTGACCTCTGCCTAGCGGGTGGGAGGCCCAGAGGACAGTCGAGTGAAGTTCGCCTTTGGGTTTCTCACCACCGCCTTCTGGGGCGAGACTAAAGATTTCAACTTACAGAGGACCACTGGGCCAAGCAGAGAGTTAGGTTGAAGGTGCTGGAGCGGGCGCCAGAGAGCACCCAACCCGAGGATATGTACCTCACGGAGCTGGGTTCCACCTGAGGGCGCAGGTGATTGGTGCTGCCAGTGGGCAAGGTGGGATATGCCCTGGGTTGGAAAGAGTTGGGGTGACAGCATTAGGTCATAGCAGTGAGGCCAGAGAGTATGGGAAGGGGCAAGGGCGAGGAAAGGGACATGCCTACCAGGAGTCTTCCAGACCTTGGATGACTCCTGCCCTCCCCACAGGGAAAAACAGAAACAAAAAACAACCGAGGTAACGGAATATAACAGGAGAGGAAATTAAGAAAAAAATTACAGAAATTGTGATTTTTTTTAGTATAATATTGATCATTACGTACCTGTTTTTGATGTGATAATATATTGCAAGAGCTACACTGTAAAATAAAATGCAAAGTTCAGTGTTTTGAAAGTATTCAATACATTGTATATTATTAAACATTAATTTATGAATATTTACATAAAAGTGACATGATTTAACAGTCCAATTAATTCTGAATGCTTCAAAGTTAATCTAGCTCACTCTTCTGGAAATGTTTTTTCCTGGCAATTATTTTTTCCAGAAACACCAAAATTTCAAGTGATATTCAGAAATAAACTCTCCTTTTCTATCTCTAATTTTAAGCTTTTCATCTGTAAAATACAAGCAACTTTATAAACGTGGTACAAATTAAATACCTTTAAATTTTCCAACTTAGACCTACTATTTTAGAAAGTAAGTGGGTTTTTCATAGTAAGAAAAATGGTGATTCCACACTATGGCCTGTGCGTGTCCTTTTTAAATCAATGACCTCCTAACCATATGCCTATCGCATTCCTTCACTTGCCAAGAGCACTGTGACTTTTATTTTAACAATACCTTTAACTTTTATTTTACATTTTAAATAAAGACACTTTCTCTTCTTCTTAAAAAAAAATTTCTGGGGCGGAATGATAGTCCAGCTGGTAGGGCGTTTGCTTTGCACGGCTGGCTCATGCCGCCCGGTTTCGATCCCCGGCATCTCATATGGTCCCCCAAGCACTGCCAGGAGTAATTCCGCCAGGAGTAATTCCTGAGTGCAGAGCCAGGAGAAACCCCTTAGCATTGCCAGGTGTGACCCAAAAAGCAAAAAAAAAAAAAAAAAAAAAAAAGTTTCTGATTATAAAATGTGTTATATTAATATTACATATAAGTTAGAAAAAATTCATTTGACCAAAGTTGGCCACTTTTAACCTAATATATATAGGTATCTATATATAGGTACCTATTCTATAAATTACACTTACATAAACAAATTTACATCCTAATTTTTGTTAACAATTTTTCCTTACCATTGTTCTTCCAAGTCATTTTCAAATGGCAGAGAGATAAATATTTGTGGAACCCACACTATATTATTTCAGAAGAAAATTTCCTATAACTGAAATGACTCCTCTGGAAGCATGAATAATTGTAGCTTCCCCAGCTAGACTGCCAAATAATTTTTTAGAAAAAACACACCTGTGTGATCCCTATAAGGTCCTTTCTACCCTGTCCTCTCTGACACTTATTTTGAAAAATGTACTCAGAAAAAAAACACTCGAGTTCCTTTGGCAGAGTTTTTACATGTTGACTGGATGATTTTTTTTTTAAACAAAACTGTTACTGAGGCAACACTGTTTCATATAACATGTAAACTTCAGGTATGCAATATAATTCATTACCTGTATATATGTGAAAGTCATCACCACCAAATCCTCAGATGCGGCCATCACCAGGCAGTGGACCTATTCGGCCCAAACCCAAGTCTCAGCTATTTAAAGGTGACCACCTGCGAGTAATCTATTCTCTGCAAAGACCAGAACTTCCTTTTTGGTTCACTAACAAGTTCCTCTGGCTTATTGCTCATTTCTTGGCTTCTTTACTCTTACTTCAGTTTGAGTGCAGCAACAAGACTGCCATTCTCCATCTAACTTATATATAGTACCCTCAAGGTTAGTCCATGTTTTCACAAGTACAAAATTTTACATGTTTTTAAAATATCAGCAGTATTCCACTGTGTATACATACCACATCCTTGTCTACTCAACAATGATTGAACAAAGTTAAGTTGTTTTCCTGTCTTGGTTATTGGAAATAACGCTGCAATGAACATAGAGTGCATCAAGTCTTTGCAAATGAAGTATTTGCATACTCATTGAGCAAATACTCAGAAGTGGAATACCTGGGTTATATGGTAGCTATATATAGTTTTAGTCACTATAACAGCAGTTGCACTAATGTGCACCCCCTACTAACAGAGTATGCTGGATTCCATTTTCCATATCCTGCATTTTCTTGGTCCTTTTTATATAATCATTCCAAAGCGGTGAGATCTCACTGTAATTATGGCTTGCATTTCTGTAATAATGACAACGAACACCTTTTCATGTTGTCCTGCCAACTATTTATGTGTCATTTTAGAGAAATGCCTATTAAGTAGTCTCTCAGAATAGGATTTTTCAATCGGATATTTTTCTTGTTGCTGTTAAATTACATGCATTCGTTACATGTTTTGGATATTAACCCTTGCTGGATACATTCTTTAAAAAGTGCTTCTTGAGGCTGGAGCAGGTAGTACAGCAGGCAGGGCGCTTCCCCCTGCACACAGCTGACTTGGGTCTGATCCCCACACTCTGTAAGGTAGCCTGAGGACCACCAGGAGTAATCCCTGAGCACAGAACCAGGTATGGTCCTAAAGCAAAACAAAACAAAGGAATGCATCTCATATCTGGTAAACTGTTATTTTTCATTCTGACCCTGCTGTACAGACTGAACATTTTGAGAAAGTTTCTTCTTTTTAGTAGCTCTCTCTCTCTCTCTTCCAGTGTTTTCTATTTACTTTCAAATTTATTGAGGTCAAATATCATTAATATCAAAGAACACATCCAACGGGTTGTGTTCTGGACCTCAGAGTCAGAACCTGCCATCCAGTGTAGTAATGGAGGCAGTGGGGCTCAGTGCACACATTTTCGTTTGTTCAGCTGCCCCCACTTAAGAGATTTGGGCATGGATCACGGATTCCAAGCAGCTCACATGCTTACCTATGATTTAACAGGAAAACAGCTGAAGTCACTCTATCATGAGAGACAAATTCTCCCCAAATTCTCTATACACCCATTTCTTTCAAAATAAATTCAGCTCTGTGTTAAAAGTAGAGAGAGAAGAGAGAAGGGGAGGGCGGAGAGAGGAGGGAGGGAGGGAGGGAAGGACAGGGGGGGGGGGAGGGGGGGAGAGAGAGAGAGAGAGAGAAAAGAGGAGAGAGAGAGAGAGAGAGAGAGAGAGAGAGAGAGAGCGCCTGGCAGTGGGGTCGGATATTAACAGGGGACACTGGAGTGGGGAAATGTGCACTGGTGAGGGATGGGTGCTGGAATACTGTATGACTGAAACTCAAACATGAACAGCTTTGCAATGGTTTATTACAGTGATTCATTAAAAAAATTTTTTAAGTACTCCATGGATTAAATGAAATAGCAGTATTAACGTGATTCTCGTTCCCCTAAAATCTTGAAAAGCACCTAAGCTGATGAAGAACTTGTGATTGAGGTCAACAGGCTTTAGAATTTAAGAAGGCACATATAGTTTTCCAAAGTATTTTTCATTATACACCAGCAGTCCTGCAGTGGAAAACAGGTGTTACGACTCTACTTTATAAATGAGAAGACCCAGGATCGACACTAAATGCTGGGATTTCTGACTTGCATAATGGTTTTGTGCCCTTCTCTTCTGCCTCGGGAAAAAACGGGAATTAATGTTTTATTCATTTACAGTCATGCTGTGATGATTGCTTTTTCTAATCGAATGTCAAGACTTAAAATGAAATGTTTCCACAGGAGTGGCTTTGGTGTAACATTTAGCTTAATTTTTTTTTTTTTTTGATTGAGGAAGAAAATGGTTCTTTCTTGACTCTGAGGGATTGTAAAGGCAAGAAAGTTATCACCGACTGGAAAAGAGAACGACCCTTGGTTTGAGGTGGTCAGTGCTCCAACCCTGACTAGCGCCCCTTCACCTGTCAGAACCTACATCCTCACACGTGAATGAAGAACACAATCTGCATCTCAAGCTGTTATGGCCAAGTAAAATATGAGCATGTCTTTAAAACTTTTCTTATAGTACTATATAAATTTTAGGAATACAGAGCTTCCCTCTCTGCCTTTATAAGCATCCCCACGAAAGGAAAGCATGATTTGTTTGGGGGTTCCAGCTCATAGCACAGAGGGCTCCTCCCAGCTCTGTGTTCAGGGGTCCACACACAGCATATGGCTCAGCCCACTCACTGGTCTTTCCATGCCCAGGGAGACTCCTGACCGGAGGAACTGCAAATGTGAGTGGCGTGGAGAAACTGTCTTCTGGGTCAGGGAAGTAGGTGTCCATAATACTACTGTTTCCTCTAAGTCAGCTTCTGAGTGACGCTCTTCTTTTACTCCTACTATTAACCCAAAATGTAGAAAGCTTCAAAGCAACATGGGAGGTGAGCACAATTATCACTCAGAGAGTGTTCCTAAATATTAGCTGCCTATTTAAACCTCCCAGCGAAATGAAAAACTCTCCCAGGCTCTACCTGAGTTGGATTTGAATCAGGAGCTACAGAAGTGATACCGGCAACACGTATTTGGAAGCTCCGGCTGTGCCAGGGTTGGATATGCTGATTTACACAGGAGCAGGTGTTGGCTTAGGCCCACATAAGCAAACATAATCCCCCACTTGATGCTACACTGATAGGTTAGATCGTTGCTCAGTTTTCCCTAGGGCCTCCTAAGTGCTTATTGTCCCAAATCGGTGACATTTGCCTAATAAAGGTAGACTGCTACATTTTTATTTGGATGTGAATGGAGTTTTTGAAGCTTGACTATAAAACTGCCTCCACCACATGGATCTTGAGAAGCTTGTCTGGAGGCTTGAGGGAGTATCAGTCTAATTGTTCGGAGACTCCCCACAAAAGACTGTTCTTCACCTTGAGCAACTCTGGGAGGGCACATCCGCTGTGGACCTAAGAGCCTGAGTGGCCCCGACCAGGGAGGTGCCTTCCGCTCCACTCCGCCCTTGCTGAGGAGAGGATGACACGACTGAGGCCCAGTGGTCAGCGTCCCTCTGTACTCCGTCTATGACACGCTCTGCACAGACCTTCAGAGCTCTCCACAACTGTGAAGGAGTTGTTTCTCTAGCAAGTTCTTCCCAGAGATGCGGCACTTTCAATTCTAGATGTAATTTTTTTGTTCTTTTTGGGGGCCTTTTTGGGGGTCATACTGGTGATGGTCAGAGGGTACTCCTGGCTGTGCACTCAGGAATTACGGCTGAAGGTGCTCGAGGGAGCGATGTGTGATAGCAGGGGTCCCTCTCTATACTATCGCTCCCTCTGGCTGTAATCTTGGCAGAAGAACAAGAGTCATCGCAAAGTCCCACACTGTGGACCATGATATACTCACTTCCACTTTCTCTGCTGCAGTTGCTGCCTATTTTATGCCCACCCTTTAGCATCGAGGCAGGCAAGGGCTGGGAATCCATATTTACATTCAGATTTGAAGCTTGACATACTGAGAGGCCGTGGGCTCCCTCAGGGCCTTCCTACAAGTCGCTGCAGCTCCCGTCATCCCATAGAGCAGGCCCTGGCACAGAAGACCACTAAAGTTCCACTCCAAGCCTGGCTGTCATGTGGAATCACATTCAGAAAACCCGCCCCTGTGGCAGCAGAATAGTTAGTTAGAAACTAAAACAGTCATTTCACATTATTACAATTGCTGCTAAATATAAGTAGCTACAACCTACTTTTAAGTAATGATGTCACTTGTATCACTTGTCTTCCTGTTGTTCATCGATTTGCTCGACTTTTTTAAGTAAGTAGTGAGAAATGTCCTGAGTCTTCACCGTAGAGCTGATGAACATGGGCCACAGAGCACCAAGATCTCTGACCAAGATTTAGTTAAGCTGGTGTCCAATGCCACTTAGGGACACTACAGAAAAATCAATGACCTTTTCCTCTAACTCTCAGTTTAAAGGAAGTAAAGTCCCGGTGTCAAAGAGAGTCCCTCCCGTAAGCATTGCGCCAGTAGCTATGGAAGCAAGGTCTTGCCTCAGCCTTCTTTACCAGCTGGGCGAGGTCAGAACTCAGATCTCTCTGAGCCCAAGCACATTTCCCCATGCCAGACCTTCCTTTTCCATAACCCTGGACTGGGCACTGGGAACATGGAGCCATTTTGTTTAAGCGAAATATTAATAGATGTCTAACAGGATGGCTTTATCAAAACAGTGGAAGGACAAAACTTTTAAATGCTTTAGTCTACATTTGAAGTAACTTGGTCATTTATGTAAATAATGATATGTCCAAAACCTTGAACAGCACACATGAAACCACCAAATTCACTATTTAAAAGATTTCTGGAGGCGGGGCGGCGCGGTAGCCACAGGGTAGAGCCGTTTGCCTTGCAGCAGCGACCCATCACCGACTAGGATCGATCCCCGGCATCCCATATGGTCCCGAGCACCGCCAGAGTAATTCCTGAGTGCAGAGCCAGGAGAAGCCTGAGCATTGCGGGTGTGACCCAAAAGAAAAAAAAGATTTCTGGAGAAGTCAAGCCTCCCACTGCCCCCCTTGTTGCCTCTCCAGTATCCCAATCACCCAGTTAGCGATCACCTTCCGGAACAGACAAAGCAAAGCAGCAAGAGTAGGTATACCCACCATTTAATTGTATACGAGGAGTTTGGTTGACTGACTGTGCTATCGTCTAGGAAAATAGTGGAGCAGGGCTATATTTTCTTGCTATCTGTCCTGGGAGATAGTAAACAAAAAACAACACCACAGTTAAACAGAATTCAAAGTTCTTAAAAAGAAATTCGCTTTCTAACAACCTGAGACCGATTTCAGAGGAATGTCTTAGCAAAAACAGTAACACTACCTCCAAGAGCAGTACAGAAAAGAAGAAATTCCTTGTTCTTCCCATGAAAGGATGCCCTACACTCCTGGTCCCAAATCGTAGGGACCAGGCGGGCAGAAGCCCACACAATCAGGCAAAGAGTGTATTTCAGAACATGATGAGGCACACCAATCAGAGGCTACTAGTCATTACACCAACCTAGTCCCCAAGACACCTGTTTTACTCCCTAAAGATCAAGAATCCCTGCACCCACTTTCTCTATTTGGGCACACTGCTCAGGGCAGAGGCAATGCCAGTTAAAATCTACTTGAATTTCAGAGGGTAAAGTGATAAAAAAAGAATTCTTTTGATGGGTAAAATATATTTTAGAAGATTATGATACTTCAAAACCATGGCCAACAGATGACCAGCGCACCGTGCTCTGGAATCTTAGGGCCAGCTCTTTTACAATGCTGCAAATTTGAACTTTTGAGAATGTTAGAACTAAGAACTATTTACTGAAAAGTGCTATGTGAAAAAAAAATAAATTCAATGGATTTTAAACTATGAATCCTGCCATCAAATTGTAGTACTAAGTAGATTTCAGGCAACTAAAAAGGTCAATAAGACTAAAAGACATCAATCTGGATAATTCTTGCTCAAAAAATAAATTGGGGGAGAATATATATATGTATGAGGTCATATATATCGTGTACACACATTTACATACAAATTCGAGAGATATATGTGTGTATGTATACACATAGTTTTGTATGTATACAAAGCTAGATCAAACTTTCCACTGTGCCTGTACCTACGTAAGTTAGTATTATCTTGATCTTATAATCCATCAAATTTATTCGTCAATTTGCTCAGCGGGCACCAGTAATATTTCCATTTGACCCTATCACGTGCCAGTGTAGCCCAATGGCATCTGGTTGCTTCAGGAATACAAAGAGCCTCAAACCGTTCGTTCAGGGTCTTGACAAAGAAGTCTGACCATCTTGTAGGTGGGCGGCCATGTGATCTTTTGACATCCCGTGGGATCCAGTCGGTAAACGGCTCTAGTCCAGCGGTCATCTCCAAATCGCATTACATGTCCAGCCCATCTGATTTTTCGATGCCTTGGCAAGCGAGACAGTGTCCCTGACTCTGGAACAGCGGCGGAGGTCGGAGCTCAGATTCCTTCTCTCACTTGAGTGAGGCGTGATATTCCAAGCATAGCTCTTTCAATTCCTCTTTGGGAGACCAGAATAGCATTCTCATCCTGCTTTCCGTAGGGCCCAGGTCTCTGAGGCGTATGTTAATGCAGGGAGAATGGTGGAGTCGAAGAGATGTGCCCAGGCCGGAGGTTCTTTGTCCTTTTAGCTATTTCTTCGATGCTTTTGAAGGCATTCCATGCCACTCTCTTCCTCCTGCGCAGCTCAGGTTTTAGGTCGTTCATCATGTTGACTTCTCGACCTAGGTACACATAACTGCTGCATTCAGAGATGTTTGTTCCATTGAGAGTGAATGGGGCCTCTGGAACTGGTTCATTTTTCATGAACATAGTTTTGTTGTAGATTCAGCTGTAGACCTATCTTTCCACATTCTCGGTCAAAGTCAGCCAGCATTTGTGCCGCTTGGCTAATGTTTGGTGTTATTAGACGATGTCATCAGCGAAGCGAGAGGTGGTGTAGTTGCCGACCATCTATCTTCCACTCCCATTCCTTCCCATTCTAATTGTCGTCATGATGTTCTCGAGGGTGGCGCTGAAGAGTTTTGGTGAAATGGTATCACCCTGCCGAACCCCTCTTTTTGACATCGATGATCACTTCTTTGTAGAATGGTGAGATCCTGGTGGTGAATCCGTAATACAGCTCACGAAGGATCTTGATGTATTGGGTTTTGAGCGCCCTGTTTGGCTAGAGCTTCGATGACCGCTTCAGTCTCCACAGAATCAAAGGCTTTCTTTAAATCAATGAGCATTGAGACAGAGCGGCATCTTGAACTCCCTACAAACCTCAATGAGCTTGGTTACGTGTGGATATGGTCGATTGTGCTGAATCCTTTTTGGAAGCCAGCTTGCTCGCATGGTTGCCCTTCATCTAATGTTCTGCCAATCCTGTTCAGGATGACTCGGTGAACAGCTTGTAGATGACAGACAACAGGCAGATGGGGCGATAGTTGCCAATGTCGTGGATGTCTCCCTTCTTGAACAGTAGGGCTGTCCTGCTGGTTTTCCATTGGGGAGGGCACCTTGCATTCAGACAGGTAGCGATGTGAAGGACCGAGCTGAGTGTATTGATGAGTAGCTGGCGGCCCAGATTCTTCAAGGTGTTCGGGTCTGACTTTGTCTGGGCCTAGTGCTGTTCCCTTCTTT